>MU778250.1:19083-45043 GCA_026770625.1 Nicotiana glauca
TAGGTTTGTATTTTTATTTTAATAAGATAGAAAATTGAAAACAAAATAAACAAAATAAAGACGACCCAGATTGGGCCAAAACCTTGAAGCCCAAACAAAATTACCCAATTACTCGGCCAAACCAACCCAAAACCACTCCCAAAACCCGATCTAAGAAACCCTTCACCAGGCTAGGGAAACGACGTAGTATGATAGTGAAACTACGTCATTTCAAGACCAAAAGATCTCAACCGTTCAACCATCCATATCCAACGGTCCAAAGACTACCCCTGTATCCGGCTAACCTGCCCCGACATGTTTATCCCGAACCGATCCAGCCCCACCCTAAAACCAAACGACCCCATTTTATTAAGGAATTAATCACAGCCATTGGATTTCCATCATCCAACGGTTCTAATTAATTCCCTAATTTTAATATTACCTAAAGCCTTCAACCCCCTAACCCCCAAATCAGAACCCCCATTTTGTCTCTCACCTCTCAGAGACAGCCCTGAATTCCACCACCGCACAGCACCGTCCGTCGCCTACCGGAAATCGCTCACGGCAGCGGACAACCTCCAATCCTTCACAGTTTTACACCATCGATTCACCATGACCTCCTCATCCCTGATCCACCCACAATTTTCTTCGAATCCCAGCACAGCCTCTCGAATATCCATTTGTAGGTCCAAACCCTAGCGCCTCCACAAGACTCTCCAGTGGCGACGCCACCTCCCTCAACCCCAAAATCACACCACACAACCTCCTTAACATCCTAATGCCTAATCCATCATTATTTTTCCTCAAATGATACTAGAAACTCTCAAATATCAAATCTGAGTTTGAGCCCCGACTTGAAATCGATGGGTTCATTGGCGATTGAGACCACAGTGACCAAGTGTTTTCATTCGAAAACACATGATCAAGACCCCATGTTGTCAAAATCAAGAATTCGAAGAAAGAATTTTGAAGTTTGGCCAGTGTAGGTAATTCCGTTTCATTTTTTTTTCGATTTTTCTTTTCTTTCATTGTTCTTGATCTTGTTGTTTTGTGAATTATGTTTCTCAATATTTTTAGTTCGTTTAATTTCTGGTTAAATTAAGTCTGTTATGGAAAATTTGTTTGCAATTTTGTTTAAACTTCTGATTTGGTTATTAGAACAACAACTAGTATAGTCGTTTGGTGATTAATTGTTTCAAAGTTTGAATTTTAAAAGAGTCAGTCCTTGATTGTTTCACGTCAATTTCAGTTTTGAATTGTTTGTGTGAGAAATATTTTTGACACTGTATTGGTAAAGCTTCTAGGATCAGAAATTGATACCCTTTGTTTTGGTCGCCTTTTGTTTCTGATTTAGAGAACTGCTGGTTTATGTTGTATCACATTCAAAACTGTCAGAAATATTAATTAAGAAATAGAGGTATAGAGGATAGGTTAGGAAATAAGGGAATAAGGGCTGCTAATAGATGCTAGTGGTGCATCAGTTTTAAATAGAAAACATGGAGTTAGTTAAGCTTCATTAAAAAATAAAAAAGAGTATGGGTAGTAGAAATTACACTCGTTTAAGTACTTCTAATGAGCTAGAAGTCAGAAACAAGTATGGGCAATGAAAAGGGTTAGAGGGTGCATGTACAAAGGGAATAAACATGTTGGAAAATCAGAGAATGATGGGGGAAATATTTTTTATTTAAAAAAAGATGACATTGCAGGTGTTAAGTGCTCTTAAGAGCTGGAAAAGGTTTAAGTTTTGGGTATAAAATAGGGACAGATTTTAATATACGGGGCGGCTGGACACTCATACAGAAATACATAGAGATTCAGTCTGAAAGTTTGAGCAATCTGAACATTTCCCAAAAAAAAAAATGTTCTATAAGTCTTTACATATCTGAAATTGGAAATTCAAAATTCTCAAATCGTATAGAGGGAAAAATCAGAGGAAGTTCAAATGAAAAACTACTGAAAACTGCAAAAATTCTATAGGAATAGATAGTTTAGATACAAATCATTAGATCTTAAACCCAAAATCTTGAAAATCAATAAAAAAAATACAGTGTAAAAGCTCCTCCAGTCTGTTTTGTTCAACCCTATTGGTTTTCAAGCTGATTTTCAAATCCAGCTGGTATATTTGATTGTTCGAAGCTCTTTTGGAAGTTAATTGCATCTTATTCTTCCTCCTTGGATTTCTGGTTGTTCTTGTGAGCTGTGTTGTTGTTGATCTCACTGCTGATCGTTGCTTACTGCTTCTGATTCCTCTCTTCTCTTACATTTTATTCTACTTCCAGGTACACGCTTTGAGACTGATCTGATGTAACTTCTCCAGTTGAAATTGAAATGCAGTTGATGCCTGATCTCTGTTATAGATTTTACTACTTTAATAGTCTATTATACTGCGTGTAGTTCTAGGATTTGGTTGGTGATATGGGCCAAAACCTAGTAGCCCCTTATTTAAATGGGATCTGGGCCTTAATTAGTTTGCCTAAGGGACCAATGCAAGCAGCTCCTCACAAAGCTGACATTATTTTCCCCATTCTAGGCTAATCTTTAAGGCCCAAAGTGCTGAGGTTTTGAATTGTATGAAAGTCATGGACCCAAAATATAGTAATTCTTAAACAATACTAATTAATTAGGCCCTTTTAGAGACAAATTCAATAGAAAATAATAGTTTGCTTTAGGATATCCTTAAATAAATGAGGTGAGCTGAGACAAATAAAATGCATAAATTTCGTGGCCCTCTTTAATTGCTTATACTTGAACTTGGGACGTGCCGTTTAGTGAATTTCACGGCCTCCCGCAAATTTAATAACACGCTAATTGCTTTTGACCCACCATCTAATAATATTACCTTCCTAAACTCGGGTGCACATTTATGTGACCCAAATCCAAATCCCAACGAAGTTGAAATGTGTCAAAAACCACAGGTGCATTTATGTGACGTGGTTCGAGACGTATTTTCATGACGTTGCAATTCTCTTTAAAAGCACATAGGTTAAAACATGTTGTAAAATTAGATAAATAAGGCAAATATGACAGTTGAGCGACCGTGCTAGAACCACGGAACCCGGGAATGCCTGACACCTTCTCCCGGGTTAACAGAATTCCTTACTCAGATTTCTGGTTCACGAACTCTTAAACAGAGTCATTCTTTTCCTCGATTATGGATTCAACCGGTGACTTGGGATACCATAAATCTCCCAAGTGGCTACTCTGAACCTCTTAATAAATGAATCCCATTTCGATTGTCCTTTAACCGGAAAAACTCCTTTACACCCTTATGCGGGTGTAGGTAAAAAGGAGGTGTGACAGCTCGGGCGACTCTGCTGGGGACAGTAAACCAAAACCACTGGTTCATGGTTGAAGAATTCGAGCTTGGAATAATTGTTGTATTTGTCTTATTTATCATCTAATTTTTATTTGATGTTTTGGCTTAAATGTGCTAAATGTTGGAATAACTGTTTTATTTGATGTTAATTTTTACCACTTTGATAATTTTTGAACTGTGTATATAAACTATCTTCTCACGCACCCATTCTAACTCTTCATGAAATTAAAATTGGGCATTTGCTTGACATAGTCCGCTTTCTTTGAGATAGCCGAGGTGCTTGGCACCCGGTGAAGGATTCTAGTCACACATGTTTTAGGCGAGGAGCACCACCAGTTAAGCCGGAAAGCAATGCTACCGATATACTGATCCTCCTCGGCTCGAGTTGTCCTCTCGAGTAAGCCAGTCTAGATACTTTCTCCAATAAGATTTGAACCTAAGAAGAGCAAACCTCATGATCTATATCTCAAGTAGGAATGTTTTGTCTGCATCACGTGCATTTGACCTTGGAGATTCAACATAGGGGTTGGATCTATCCAGGACAGGTGTACCTAAAATGCAAAAGACCATCCTGATGCATCTTACTTGCTGTTTGTGCATTTATTCGCTTCGGACTTGCATACTGACTGACTTTTGAATATTGGGAAAATTTGAAAGAAAAAAAATAGCAGTGTAGAGGGTTAGGAGAATTAATCACCTGTTTTGAAAAAAAAAGAAAAGAAAAAAAAAACCAATGTCCAAATAGTATCGAAACTCTGCCAAATTTTTGAGAAAAATGGAAGACGAAAAAAAAAGGGTTTTGTTTTCAAAATAGTTGGTTTAGCTAACTGAACTACGTAAGTTTGATTCTCACCGGATGTGGGATACGTAGGCAACCCATATCGAGTTCAACTATTTCAAAAATTATAAATTTAGGTGTAAATATATGTCATTGTTTTTGTCGTGAGTAAATGTAATGCCATTCTTGGATAAAATAGCCAAACGCCTACAAAATGGCGTCGGAGGGCTATTTTGCAAGAACAACTACCTATAGTCATTTCTTAAAAATATTTTCCGGTTAGCAAAACACAGCCTTTAAATCTTCTTCAAGTGCTGAAAGACCGTGTTGACAAAACCGGATATTTTTTATAAAATGGCGAGAATAATGATGATCTTCTCTTCATATAAAAAAATAAAAAAAAAGAAAAAAAAGAAAAAGAAAAATTGTCATAGTCTATATATGGTTTTGGAGAGTCTTAACCTTTTTTATTCTTATTTTATCTAGGATCACCATGAGTTCTGCACAAAGAAATGGCCAGAAAAGGGCAAGGGATGAAACACCTCCTATGTTCATGATCCGAGATAAGTCACCGAGCAGTCTCTATAATTGGTGGGCTAGTTTTGCTACCTGGGAACGAAATCAAGTATTTAAACACCTCAAGTTCCTCACAAACATCATATGGGTTGAGCCTAACAGGGATTTGATTGAGGCTTTGGTGGGTTTTTGGGACCGGACAAACAATGTCTTCAGATTCTAAAACTGTGAAATGATGCCCACACTGGAAGAATTAGGTGGGTTCACGGGATTGGGGAGAGACCTTCATAGGAAAAAGCCTGCCGCTCCAAGAAAAGTGGGTGTGAACAACTTTTTGAATAAATTATGCCTTCGTCGAATCTCAATGGGTTGCTTAAATGAAGGTTGGGTTTCATTGGAATACCTCTATGGCAAGTTTGGGGACGAGAAAGGATTTGAGAAATTCTCAAGCACAAAATTCATCAACCAGCTAAGTTACGATGCTTGGACAACGCTTGGAGGGAGTTGAGAAGCTTTGCATTCATGATTTCATTTCTAGGGACCATGGTCTTTCCAGAGCATGATGGGCGCATCAGAATTCGATTATCGGCGGTGGTCTCGTATTTATAAAGTAGCGAGGAGCATACCATTCTTCCTATGATTTTGGGAGACACTTTTCGAGCTTTGACCCAATGCCAAAAAGGTGGAGATTACTTCGAGGGATGCAACATTTTGCTGCAAATGTGGTTCATAGAGCATCTTTATCATCACCCAATAGTGATAAATTTCAATGAAAACTGGCTGAATTACATTCGTTGTCATCCAAGCAGGGTCGCAAGTTGTAATCTTCCAAATGGAGTGAGGGCCTGGCAGGAATTACTTGGTTCACTGGATGCAGAAAGACTCACTTGGAACTATTATTGGTTCCCTTCCGCTAAGGTCATGCACATGTCCACACATCCCCCATTATACATACTCATGGGTTTCAGGAGTTTCCAATAATACGCACCCTTACGTGTCTTGCGTCAGCTAGGGAGGGAACAAAAGAGGCCCCCGACTGAGGACATTCGTCCATTCGTATGAGAATTCACATGGGAGGAAACCCTAAAGGAGTCTTATGCACAAATGGTCTGGTTTGGTGGTCGATTTTCTGAAATAGACGAAATGGTAGTGGACCGTGAACGAGGGAAAGTAAGCCTTGCATACCTTGAGTGGCTTCACAATCAGGCTATACCCGAGAAAAGACCCGAAAGATCCGTAAGTCATGCAGTTTATTGGGAAAAGGAGATAGATTCCAGAGTTAGAAATGCTAAAAGGGATGTGGCACGAGAGTTCCGATCTCGTATTGACTCTTTACAGGAAGACAAGGGAATACTGGAAGCAGCCATGGACATACAACAGGCTGATTTTGAGAAGGAAAGGTTAAATGGGTACAAGAGAAGCAAGCACTCCAAGCCCAAATTCAAAAGATGAAGACAACTGCAAAAAAGTCAGAAAGGAGTCAGGCTGATGAAAAACTCATAGATAGTTTGGAAAAGAAAGCCCACGAATGTCAAAAGGACTTGGAAAAATCGAAAGCTACTTTGACAAGGATCCGGGCCAGATGGAAAAGGGGGGAAAAGCAACGGGCACATCATATGCAACAGATAAAAAGAGATTACGAGGGGACTATCACCATCCTGAGAGAAAGAATAGTCACTCTTGAAGATAAGGTGATCAGGCAAGCTAGAGATTTCAAAGCAGATAGGAAACACTGCTATGACCTGATGGCACGAATGGATGAACAAATGCATAAGTTCCAAGACCAACTCTTTCACAACTCTCGAGTGCTGGAAACACGAGATCAATAGATAGTACGGCTGCTGCAGGAAAAGAACATGATTAGAGAAGAGGTCAACAACATCGCACACTATATTACGACAAAATGCCGAGTATGCGAAAACATGACCCGTACCACATTTTTTGCGGCAGTAATAACATTCTTCAAACAAATAATGAACGATCTGGAGAGTCTTCAAAGTGATCTTGCACCAAGGCCTGTAGCCAGGCCGAATAATGCCTCGCGGCCCCCAGGGAATTTCGAGTCATTGATGTATTCTTGATTTTTGTGTTGAGTTTGTACTATTTTTTTTGGGTAAGTCTGCCAGTCAATCCTTTTCAAGTTTGCTTTGTTATCTTTCTGAAGTTTGTACACTTTTTCCATGTATCGTAGTAAAAGCAGTTGTTTTGTGGAAAATATTTTTGCTACGTACCTTTTACATCAGCCAGAACTACGCACGGTCTGATTCATGCGGGGACATGATACGTAGGCAATCCACATAAGATTCGACCACCACTAAAAAAAAGAAGAAAAGAAAAGAATGGGAAAATGAAAATAACCAAAATAAGGGAAAATTTGAGAGATGTTGAAAGGGGGCACAATTGTGAAAAGCTGGAATGACGCATGCAACTGAAGTGAATACATGATAGAAATGGTTAACTGCCTAGGTGCATTGTATCCCAACGTGCGATTGAATATATGTCAAACTCTAAAAAACTAAAAAGTTTGTTTCTTCTCCAGAGAATTCAAGTAGTTAGTTTATCTAAAGCGTACTGGCATATTACCATTATCAGACTAGATCAAAGGGACCAATACTAGTGATCATGTCTAGCCCCGATAGAGAAGGAAGCGTTGAGATAGAAGAGGTACACATGCAAGCGCTGAAAGATGAGATGTATAAGTTGAAACAACAGATGGCTGAGATGTATTAGGCTTGGACGAGGGGTCAGCCACCACCAGCCTGTCCTGCTAACCTTACTGTCCTCCCAATTCCCACCTAGTCTCCGGTACAGCTTGTTTCGGATTTATCCCCTAATTTTTAACATCATCAGGGAACCACCTCCCAAACACCAAAAATCCCAAAAACACACCCGAGCCACTTGGGACCCCATACGAATATATCAACAAGTCAACTAAAATAACACAGACCTACTCGAGGCCAAAAAATCTCATGTAACAATGTAAATTCAATGAATCACACCCCAATTCAAGCCTAATGAGAACTAAGGAATTCTAACTTCTACATTCGATGTCGAACCCAATCGAATCACATCCGATTGACCTAAATAAAAGTCACAAATGACAACACACACCTTCTCCACTTCCCCTAAATCTATTCCGACTCTGATACAAAAAACTCCCATCTATGTCAAACATTCCAAAAATCAAATTTTTACCATTTCAAGACTAATTCCACTACGGACCCCCAAATTACAACTCGGACATACTCTTAAGTGTTGTATCACCCAACGGAACTAACGAAATATCAAATCTCCATTTTGGAGTCATTTACACATAAGCTAACATCGGGTCAACCTTTTCAACTTAAGCTTCAAACTTTGAGACTAAGTGTCTCAATTCATTCCGAAATCTATCCAGACACAAACCGACTATCGCGCAAGTCATAGAACAGCTATAAAGCACAAAATGAGCACTAAATGGGGGAACAAGGCAACAACTCTCATAATGCTCGGCCGGTTCGTTATGTCCTCCCCCTCTTCAACAAACGTTCATCCTCGAACCGGCCTATAAACATACCTGGAGTCTGAAATAGGTGTGGATATCTACTCTGCATCTCCCCGTCAATATCCCAAGTAGCCTCCTCACTTGGCTGACCTCTCCACTACACCATCACTGAAGTTATATCCTTTGACCTCAACTTTCTAACTCGTCTACCCAAAATGGCTATCGGCTCCACATCATAAGTCAAATCACCATCCAACTGAACCATGCTAAAATCCAAAACATGAGACTGATTGCTGACATACTTCCAGAGCATAGAAGCGTGAAATACTAGATGCACACTCGCCAACTAGATGGCAAGATAAACTTGTAAGAACCTCTCCCATCCTCTGAAGTTCCTTAAAAGAACCAATATACCTATAACTCAACTTGCCCTTCTTCTCGAACCTCATAACACAATTCATGGGCCAAACCTTGAGCAGAACCTTCTCCCTAACCATGAAAGCAATATCACTAACCTTTCCATCAGCGTAACTCTTCTATTTACACTATGTTGTGCGAAACCAATCCTGAATTGATTTAACCTTGTCCAAAGCATCCTGAATCCAGTCAGTACCTAATACCCTAGCCTCACCCCCCACAAACCAACCCACTAGAGATCGACACCATCTCTCATACAAAGCCCAATATGGACCATCTGAATGCTCGACTGGTAGCTGTTGTGGTCGGCAAATGCCACAAGCAGCAGAAACTGATCCAATGAATCCCTGAAATCAATGACATAAGCCCGTAACAAGTCCTCCATTATTTGAATAGTGCAATCAGATTTTCCGTCCAACTGAGGGTGAAATGCTATACTCAACCCAACCTCGGTACCCAACTCTCGCTGCATGACTCTCCAAAAATGTAATATAAATTGCATGCCCCGATATTAAATAATGGACATTGGCATCCCGTGAAGGCGAACAATCTCGCAGATGTAAATCTCAACCAACCGCTCCAAAGAGTAAGTAGTACCCATTGGAATGAAGTGCGCAGATTTTGTCAGCTGATCCACAACCACCCAAGTAGTATCAAACTTCCCCAATGTCCATGGGAGCCTAAATACAAAATCCATGGTGATCCGATCCCATTTGCACTCAACAATTTCTATCCTCTAAAGCAATCCGCCCGATTTTTGATGGTCATACTTTACTTATTGACAATAAAGGCACTGAGCTACAAACCCCACTATATCCTTCTTCATCTTTTTCCACCAATGTGATGCCTCAAGACCCAGTACATCTTCACGGCACCTAGATGAATAGAATACTACAAGTTGTAGGCCTTCTCAAGAATCAACTCATGCAACCCATCCGCATTGAGCACACATATTCGGCCCTGCATCCTCAACACCCCCATCATCCCCCATAGTACCATCTCTGGTATCCCCGTGCTAAACCTTATCCTTTAGGACAAGCAAATGAGGATCATCATACTAGTGCTCTCTTATACAATCAAAAAAGGAAGACCGAGAAACAACACAAGTTAGAATTCGACTAGGCTCTGAAACATCTAATCTCACGAACTATTTAACCAATGCCCCAACATCCAACGCAAGCGGGCTCTCACCAATAGGAATGAATGCAAGGCTACCCATACTTACAGCCTTCCTACTCATGACATTGGCCATAATATTATCCTTCCCGAGATGATACATAATACTAATATCATAGTCTTATAGAAGCTCCAACCATATCCTCTATCTCAAATTTAGATCCTTTTGTTTGAACAAGTGCCGGAGACTCTGATGATCTATAAATACCTCACAAGCCACACTATTGAGATAGTGCCTCAAAATCATCAGCATGAACAATGGAATCCAACTCTAAATCACGAAGAGGGTAGTTCCCTTCACGAGGCTTCAACTATCACGAAACATAAGAAATTACTCTACCCTTATACCTTAATACACACCCAATAATGATCTGAGAAGCATCACAAAACACTGTATAAGAGCCTAAAGCTGAAGGCAAAAATAGAACTGGAGCTGCGGTCAAGTCATTCCTGAGCTTCTAAAAGCTTGCCTCGTATTCACCCGGCCACCTGAAAGGAGCTCCTTTATGGGTCAATTTGGTAAAGGGTGATGCAATAGACGAGAAAATCTCAATGAAGTGACAATAATAACCGGCCAAACCAAGAATGCTCCAAATCTCTGTACTTGAGGATGATTTAGGCTAACTCTAAACCGCCTATATCTTATTCGGATCCACCTAAATCCCCTTACTGGACACCACATTCCCCAATAACACTACTAAACTAGTTAAGCAAAAACTGACACTTGGAGAGCTGGGCATAAAGTTTCTTCTCCCTCAATCGCAGCAACACAATCCTCAAGTGTTGGGCATACTCCTCCTATATACGAGAGTATCCCAGGATATCATCAATGGATACTATGACAACCGAGTCAAGATAAGGCTTAAATACATTGTTCATCAGATGTATGAACGATGTTGGGGCGTTGGTCAGCCTAAAAAAGATTACAAGGAACTCATAATAACCATAGCAGGTCCTGAATATTGTCATTCGAATATCTAAATCCGAATCTTCAAATGGTGATACCCAAATCCATACACAAGATCACGTCGAAATCAACAATACTAAGTAGCAGGAGATCAACTCTATTCGTTGATACCCTAATAGTTACTACATACGACCTGTATATACGGTCCACAATAATCGTATGGCCTACCAGCATAGATACATGAACAAATGAAACTAAGGACTCATTGGGCATACCTAGATAAGGAGAAAAATATCATGATACATATGAATAAGTAAAACAAAGGTCAAATATTACAGAAGCATCCCTATGGCATATTGAGACAATACATATGATGATTGTGTCAGAAGCAATAGCGTCTAGTATGGTAGGAACAGCATAGAATCGGGCCTAGCAACTACCTGATTGGCCTCCACCTATAGGGCGAGCCCTAGTTGCCTACCCCACTCTAAGCTTGCTGGGCAGGTGGTGATGTAACTTGTGCTAAAGTCGTAGTATGACTCCTTTACCGAGCTGGATCTCTTGAAAGAGGGGTCAATACCTCTTTATGTGACCCAAATCTTTACACTCAAAACAAACCATCCATATGAATGGTGTTGAGTACTTAAGAGGACCCCAAGAGCTAGAATAACAATAAAAAAGACCTGGTATACATGAACCCTGAGCTGATGGTGCACGAGATAAACTCAGAGCTAGAAGGGCATCGAGAGATGACTGACCCGATGAGCACTATATGAACATGGCTGGATGATGCACCACAGTGAACTAGATGAGCCGATTGGGTGTGCCTATAAGGACGTCCCCTAATGTGGTAGAACTAACCCCTAAAAGGAACACCACTAAAACCACCTCATCTACAAAGCCTCTTGGCCTTCCTCTCTTCGCTCTTCTGATTGCGGACCTTCTCTATCTACCTAGCAATATTGACTACCTAATCAAAAGTAGAAGCAGATAACCTCTCCTTAGTTATAACCAACCGCAAATTGTATTTTAGGACATCAATAAACCTCCTAAATCTTCCCTAATCAGTGGGAACAAACCAAATTGCATTACAAGACAACTCAGAAAACCTCATCTTGAATAGAGTCACAAACATGCCCCCGTGACATAGATGCTCAAACCTCCTTCCTCATTGCGAGACTGTGGTATGAACTTCTACAAGAAGAGAACAGAGAACTACTGTCATTTAAGTGGTGCCGCACCAACCGGACTGCACCTCTCACGAGCCTCCAACCATCTGAAGGCAGCCCCAGAAAACTAAAAAGTAGTGAATGAGCCCACTGGTATCCAGAATACCTATCGTGCGAAGAATCCAATAGAACTTATTCAAGAAGCCCTAGGCATCTTCTGGCTCAGCCCTGTTATATTATGGAGGCTGAAGCCTCCCAAATCTCCCGAGTCTCCTATATTCATCATTAGACAAAATAGGAACCACATAGGACTAAGCAGCTGCAACCGGTTAGCTTGGTAATGTCCCCGGTGTTTGAAGTCCATATATCACCTGCTCTGGTGTACGGGCAACAAGTGGTTGGGTACCCCCCCACCTAAGAAATGACTGCTGCGGCCAGAACAAAAACTGCCTGATATGGGCAGGTGGACAGAGTCAAAATATGAGCCAAATCCTTTAGAAGGCTTGTAACCATGATGGGCACAATTAGTGTCTGAGCTTGGGCCACTAGCTTAACTGTATCTAGTACCTATTCTTGAGTTGGAGCGACTGGTTAGTTTTCAGGTGCTATTGTAGCTGTTACCATGACCTCGGCCTCTTGCGACCCTCGCTGGTAGCACTGGTGGATGTGCATCCTGATAGGTAGCATGTGTCCTCACTATCTCTGAGAGAATAGAATAATAGAAGTTTAGTTACCGAAAAAAATCCGTACGATAAGAATACAACAATATGAAGTTTCCTAAGTGTTTTGCAGACTCTCAAAGATAAGTACAAATGTCTCCACATCGATCTTAAAGACTCGACTAAACTTGCTCATGATTCTTGATACCAATGTAACCTAGGCTCTAATAGCAACTTGTCACGATCCAAAACCAAACTACGCAAGCTAACTACTCAACCATTTCATCACATCAAAAGCTATGAAATATATGGAAGTAGTTAAATGTAAGTAAAACCTTTTAAAAAAGATTAAGAATTCATAAATTAATACAAAATCTCTCCCAAGCCGAGGCGTCACCGAGTACATGAGCATATACATAAGGACATTGTCTAATACAACGTCTATATTATAAAACTTAATCATAAAAAGGAAAATAAGGAGGGAAAGTAAATGTCTACGATAGCCAAGCAGCTACCTTGATGATCTTCAAAGATCCGGACACAACAACTTAGCAACTTCCGTGACCGGCTGAACCTAGATCTGCACACGAGGTGTAGGGTGTAGCGTGAGTACAACCAACTCAATAAGTAACAAATCTAATCTTTGGACTGAAAGTAGTGACGAACTCAACTGGTACAGTTTAATATAGAAATAATAGTACATAAACATAGACATAGTTTCAAGTTCAATAGTTAAACTCAATACCAGTAAGATAGATCAATTCTAAATGATAAAAGGAATACAACTTCTCCACATCTACATGATAATGCACATGCTCTATGTCATGCACAAAGTGGAAATCATCGGGTACTCACGCCCTCGGAATACTCAATCACTCAATACTATATATGGACAACCAGCCAAGGGAAAGTCCATACTGAAAATATAATCATAAACTTATATTCAGTCACCTAATACTAGGTAGGGCCAATCCATCCCATTGGGAATATCCATCCCCACGTATATATGATTCGGACAGGATCCATGTCCCAGGAATATCCATCCCTCAATATAAATCAACTGCGCTCACTAGGGTGTGTGCAGACTCTGGAGGGGATCCTTCAGCCCAAGAGCTATCATAAGCTAGATCCACGCATAAATAAATAAAACATGCTACGGCGTGTAACCCAATCCTATAAATTTCACTCACAACTAGGCCGTCGGCCTCACACACTCATTAATCTCCCTAGTCTCTCTCTCTCTCTCTCTCTTTCTCTCTCTCTCTCTCTCTCTCTCTCGGGCTCATAATATCATGAAGCTAGTCCAAAATTGATGATTTGATATATCAATAAATTAAAATAGAGGCTCAAATATTATATGTAATGAATGAATATGACTAAGTACAAAATTCCAATGAAATCAATTTGTCAACAACAAGAAACGACCACTATGGGTTCCAACAATACTAGTATATAGCATAAACATCATCCCTAGCATGATTGACAACTTAATAACTTTATCACATGATGAAATATGGATATTAATATGTAAAGCCACTATACAGTTCCGTGGAATCGACCAGGTCACAACTCGCATGGTGCACGCCCGTCACTTGGTACATGCGTCACCTCAACACCAATCATATATCACATAATTCGGGTTTTCGAACCCTCAATAACAAGTTTAGAAGTGTTACATACCTCAATCAAAGCAACTAATTACTACAGCACACCTTTGCCTCGTGAAATGGCCTTTAAATGCCTAAAATCTTAGACAAAAATAATGTGATACCATCAACACGGGCTATGTGACGACCCGACCCGTCGTCATGTGAGTTACTTTCTTGTTTCCATCATCTTATGCTTTGCTATGCTTCATTATCGGTATTTGATGTGATCGAGTTAATTTGGATTAGTTTTGATAGGAAATGAGACACTTAGTCTCTTTAAGGAAGGTTTGGTATGGAACAGTCCACCGAATGTTGACTTAAGAGTTAGAGGGCTTGGATGTGATTTCTGGTTATTTGGTTAGCTTTGGGGGATGGTTTGTGACTTAGGAGTGTAATCGGAATTGATTTTGGAGATCCGAAGCAGAATTAGGCTTGAATTGACAATGTTAGTATTTTTGGCAAATTCCGGTTGATAGGTGAGATTTTGATCCGAGGGTCGGAATGGAATTTCGAGAGTGGTTGTTGCTTCGTTAGGTGTTGGGATGTGTGTGCAAAATTTCAGGACATTCGAAGGTATTTTGGTTGGTTTTTTGATCAAATGCATATTTCGGAAGTTTTTGTGAAACTTAGGCTTGAATTCAGTGAGAATTGATGATTTTAGCATTATTGGAAGTATTTTGATGATTGGAACAAGTTTGAATGATGTGTTGGTGCTTTTGGTTAAGGTCCATGGGGCCTCGGGGTGATTTCGGATGGTCAATCGGACCAATTTTGGACTTATGAGATTGCTGATGTATCTAGTTTTTGGTATTTCCACAATTGCAGAAAAGGAACCGCAGATATGGTTGTGCGGGTGTGTAAGGGAGGTTTGTAGGTGCGGTTATTTGGCTTGAGTGGATGAGTCTGTAGATGTGGTAGAAGAGTCGCAGAAGCAAAAGGTGTGGCCATGGTATTTTTCGGAGAAGCGAACAAGGATCCATAACAGCGGTGTCCACAAATGCGGATAGCTGACTGCAGAAGTGGTCATGGGCTTAGTGATGATCCGCAGAAGTGGTAGTCACAAATGCGGTAAACCAACCGTAGATGTGAAAAGGACTGTTTAGAGAAGGGATTTTAAAGCTTATTTTGTTCCGCGAGCTAAGAGTTATTTCCACCATTTTTTATCGACCTTGAGAGCTTTTAGACGAAAATTGAAGGGGGTTTCGACTAGGTGTGATTGGAGGTGAGTTCTATGACCTAAATACATGATTTAATGGTAGAATTAACTTAGCAATTTGTGGAAATTCATCAAAAGGAGGTAAAGCTAGGGCTTGGAAATTTTGTACTTCAAAGTGGGATTTGAATGGTCATTTGGGCTCGGATTTGGGAGTTTTTGGTATGTATAGACTTGCGGCGAGATAAGGAATCCAATGATGTTTAATTTTCCGAGTTTCAAGAAGTAGGCCCGGAGCTCGGGTTTTGCAAATTTCGTGAATTTCGATATTTTTTGAGTATTTTTGATTGGGATATGTTTCCTTAGCCTATTGTCACTTATTCGTTATGGTTTTGATTAGATTCGACGCGCGAGGAGGTCGATTTGCAAGGCAAGGGCACATCGAGCTAGGATTTTGGCCGGCTTGAGGTGAGTAATGATAGTAAATGATATCCTGAGTGTTTGAAACCCCAGATTTGCACAATGTAGTGCTATATTGAGATGAAACACATGCTCAATAACGAGCGCGAGATTTTGTTCTATTGGAGATTGTGACATGGTCCGTCCTGTTTGATATTTTACAACGTATTTGACTGAGCTATTTGTTCATCATCATGATTTGGGCTAATTGTCATGTTTGGGTCCTCGTGACGACTTGTAAAACC
Organism: Nicotiana glauca; assembly: GCA_026770625.1. NCBI lineage: Eukaryota > Viridiplantae > Streptophyta > Magnoliopsida > Solanales > Solanaceae > Nicotiana > Nicotiana glauca. Next base: position 34,991 of record MU778250.1, read on the forward strand.
CATAAGGGCATTATGACTAATTTTCCTCACTTTACTTACTGAAAATCACATCCTCAGTCATGTTTCTATTTTTTTAAACAATGTGAATCGGTTTTATAAGTGTAAATCCTAAATGAGGGAAATATGTGGGCTCAGACCCTTACATTATACTATTGTGTCCTAAAACAACTGGGAGGGGTTGAGAACCCAACAGTGAGGATGTTATATATATATATTATGGATTGGGCTGCACGCCGCAACTAATACTTATATGGATCGGGCCGCACGACGCAGTAAATATTTATATGTATCGGGCTGTGTGCCGTAGCAACACTGCGCTTGGGCTGTAGGAGCCGCTCCAGAGTCTGCACACCCCCAGTAGGCATCGTCGACAATATATGGATCGGGCTGCACGCCACAGCGAGATGTGGATCAGGCTGCACACCGCAGCGGTTACTATATGATATTATTCTGAGAGAGATTGAGCTCGAGGGGATGTTACTGTGTTGAGCGATTGATAGTGGGTCTGGGGGGCAGTTTTTACTATTTACTACTTAATGTTGTTTTACCTGATTTACCTGTCTTTAAAAGTGAGATTTCATTTGACTTTTCATAGATTTTACTCTTTAAGTGATTTACTTCCTATTATAGAACTGCATTGTTCTGTTATGTGTTTTCTTATCTTAGGTTATTGTTATTATTATTACTCACTAGGTCGGAGTACTCACATTACTCCCTGTACCATGCTTGCAGATTCAGGATTAACAAAGTCTGTACCAAAGCACTGACATCCTTCCCGGATCAGGCAGCGAGATCGGAGCATCGAGGTAGCTGTTGGCGTTCCCAACCCCTTGACTCCTCTATTTTATGCTATTTTAGTTATTCCAGACTTCTGTAACATATATTTTATTTTGTAGACTTACAAAAATTCTGTAGTAGCTCATGATTTGTGATACCCCGGTTTGGGCTGTGTCGGGATGGTTTCCATCGTATTTATCACTATTTCCGCATTAATTACTATGTTAAGCATGTGATAAAATTGTAAATGTTAATTAATTGTTTCAAAAGAGGTGTTGGGGTTTTTCTGGCTGGCCTTGTCTTCACGAGAGGCGCTATCACGACTGGGTTTGGGGATCGGGTCCTCACAAGTTTGTATCAGAGCCTAGGTTACTATGTCTCGCAAGTCGTGAGCTGGTTTTGTAGAGTCTCGCGAGTAGGGAGACATCTGTACTTATCCTCGAGAGGCTGCAGAACCTTTAGGAAAACTTCATATTCTTGAAATTCTTGTCATGTGAACTTGTTGATCCGAGTACTAAACTTCTCTTTGTTCTATTCTCTCATAGATGGTGAGGACACGAGCTACCGGATGTGATGGACGACCCCCAGGACAACCTACTGAGGCTACCAGAGGCTATAGGCACGGTCATGGTCGTGGTAGAGGCGGAGCAGCAGGGGCAGTACCTGTGAATCCTCCAGTTGCACCAGCTAGGACCAGGCTCCAGCAGCACTAGCTCAGGCACCGACTGTGCCCATTATAATTTCGGGTCTTCATGAGGTCTTGGCTCAGATTTTGACAGTTTGTAATGTCCTGGCTTAGGCAGTTTCATCCACCACAACAGCAGCTACTTTACAGGCCGGGAGAGGCAATCAGACACCCGTTTCTTACACACCTGAGCAGGTAGTGCAGGGATTACAGACTCCAGAGGCACCTCCAGTTCAGCCAGTTGCACCAGTGCAGGAGTTCAGGGTTCCAGTGATGCCAGATGATGAGCAGTAGCATCTTGAGAGGTTTGGTAGGTTCCAGCCTCCAAAATTCAGTGGTATTAAGAGCAAGGATACCCATGGTTTCCTGGACAAGTGCCAGCGTATGCTCCGTATAGCGGAGATTCTTTAGTCCAGTGGAGTGGCATTCACCACCTTTCAATTTTCTAGGGCTGCCTTCACTTGGTGGGAGGCGTTTGAGCTGCGTACGCCGGCTGGTGCAACACCTTTGACTTCGCAGGAGTTCTCCACTCTCTTCTTGGAGTAGTATGTACCGCAGTACGATAGGAAGAGATAATTGTATCTCAGTATGAGATGAGGTTTTTAGAGTTGGCTCGTCATGCCATTTGGATGGTTCCGTCTGATCATGAGTGGATCAGGAGATTTGTTGATGGCCTTAACTACAATCTCCGTGTTCTTATGACTATAGAGAGAGTATTAGGTACTTAATTCGAGGAGGTGGTTGACATAGCTCGAGAGATTGAGTTGGTTTGCTACCAGGATCGAGAGGAGAGGGAGGCCAAGAGCCTCGAGGTTCTGGCAGTTATAGTGGTGCTCTTTCGAGGGGCCAGTTCTAGCAGGGTAGGGGTCGATCTTTCAGGCCCGTGTAGTCGGCCCGTCTAGAGTATCGTGGGGCATCTTCAGGTCGTGGTTATCATGGTTCTCAGCAGAGTCAGCCTTCACTCAGCGCCCTTCAAGCATAGAGTTCATCTCGTGCCCCGTCTGTTCAGGGTTCTTCCAGGCTGAGTGCGTCAGCTAGTTACTCCGGTGCGACGGGTTCCCTTCAGTCCCATTCTCCAGCACCTTGGAGTTGTTATGAGTGTGGAGAGTTTGGGCATATGCGGAGGGAGTGTCCTCGTCGTGCTGCTAGCTCATCTCAGTTGAGGGGTCAACCCTCACCTTCTAGTCCAGTTTCTTCAGCACTCGCCTTGTCAGATAGGGGCGTAGGTTAGGCAGCCAGGGGTTGCCCCAGGGGTGGTGGTTGATCGGGCGGTAGACAGGATCACTTTTACGCTCTTCAGGGCAGGACAGATGCTATTGCTTCAGATGCTGTCAATACAGGTATTATTTTAGTCTGCCACAGAGATGCCTCTATTTTATTTGATCCTGGTTCCACCTATTCTTATGTGTCCTCATATTTTTCTCATCATATGGGTACGTCCCGACGGTGTCTTGCTTTACCTGTTCATGTATCAACCCCGGTGGGCGATATAATTTTTGTAGACCATATGTATCGGTCTTGTTTGGTGACTAATGAGGTTCTGGAGATCCGAGTTGATCTATTGCTATTGAGCATGGTGGATTTTGATGTTATTTTGGGCATGGAATGGTTATCTCCGTGACATGCTATTCAAGACTGTCATGCTAAAATAGTCACTTTAGCTATACCGGGTGTACCGAGGATCGAGTGGCGTGGCGTGGCATGAGTGATTATGTTCCTAGCGGGGTGATTTAATTCTTAAAGGCCCAGCGTATGGTTAGGAAGGGATGTCTATCATATTTGGCATTTGTGAGGGATGTTAGAGCTGAGACTCCTAGCATTGATTCAGTTCTAGTTGTGAGGGAGTTTCCTGATGTCTTTCCTGCAAACCTATCAGGCATGCCCCCGGACAGGGATATTGATTTTGGTGTTGACCTGGTGTCGGGCACTTAGCCCATTTCAATTATGCCATATCGTATGGCACCATCAGAGTTGAAAGAATTAAAGGATCAACTTTAGGAAATCCTAGATAAGGGGTTCATTCAGCATAGTATGTCACCGTGGGGTTCACCAGTCCTGTTTGTGAAGAAAAAGGATGGCACCATGAGAATGTGCATTGCATACAGGCAATTGAACAAAGTAACACTAAAAAACAAGTATCCCCTGCCTCGTATTGATGATTTATTTGACCAGCTTCAGGGAGCTAGGGTGTTCTCCAAGATTGATCTCCGTTCAGGCTATCACCAATTTAAGATCAGGGATTCAAATATTATTAAGACTTCTTTCAAGATGAGATATGGGCACTATAAGTTTCATGTTATGTCTTTTGGGTTGACTAATGCCCCAGCAGCGTTCATGCATTTGTTGAATAGTGTTTTTTTGCCTTATCTGGATTAGTTCGTTATTGTTTTCATAGATGATATCCTGTGTATTCGCGTAGTCAGGAGGAGTACGCAGAGCATTTGTGAGTGGTATTGCTGAGATTGAGGGAGGAGAAGGTTTATGCAAAGTTCTCCAACTTTGAGTTTTAGATCAGTTCAGTGGCTTTCTTGGGGCACGTGGTGTCAAGCGAGGGTATTCAGGTTGATCCAAAGAAGATAGAAGCAGTTCAGAGTTGGCCTAAACCATCCTCATCCACGGAGATTCATAGTTTCCTTGGTTTGGCGGGTTATTATTGCCGGTTTGTTTATGGATTTTCCACTATAGCCTCCCCCTTGACCAAGATGACTCAAAAGGGTGCTCCATTTGTATGGTTGGAGGAGTGCGAGGAGAGCTTTCAGAAGCTCAAGACAGATTTGACCACAACTCTGGTATTGGTCGTGCCATCAGCTTCAGGTTCTTATACAATGTATTGCTACGCTTCGAGCGTTGGGATTGGTTGTGTATTGATGTAGGAGGGTAGAGTGATTGCATATGCTTCTCGTCAGTTGAAGCCCCAAGAGTAGAACTACCCTGTCCACGATTTGGAGTTGGCTACCATAGTTCATGCATTGAAGATTTAGAGGCATTACTTGTATGTGTATCTTGTGAGGTATTTACTGATCATCGCAGTCTTTAGCATTTGTTCAAGAAAAAGGATCTTAATTTGAGGCATCGGAGGTGGCTTGAGTTACTTAAGGATTATGATATTACTATTCTGTATCACTAAGGGAAGGCCAATGTAATGGCCGATGCTTTGAGCCGAAAGGCAGTGAGTATGTGGAGTTTGGCTTACATTCCAGTTGGGGAGAGACCCTTTGCAGTTGATGTTCAGGCCTTGGCCAATCGGTTGGTGAGACTAGATATTTTCGAGCCTAGTCAGATGCTGGCTTGTGTGATTTCTTGGTCTTCCTTATATGATTGTATCAGAGAGCACCAGTATGATGATACGCATTTGCTTGTCCTTAAGGACAGAGTTCAGCACGATGAGGCCAGAGACGTGACCATTAGTGAGGATGGTGTGTTACGAATGCAGGGCCAGATTTGTGTGCCCAAGGTGGATGGGCTCGGGAGTTGATATTAGAGGAGTCCTATAGCTCGCGGTATTAAATTTATCCAGGTGCCATGAAGATGTATCAGGATTTGAGGCAGCACTATTAGTGGAGGAGAATGAAGAAAGATATTGTAGGATTTGTGGCTCGGTGTCTCAACTGTTAACAGGTGAAATATGAGCATCAGAGACCGGGTGGCGTACTTCAGCGGATGATTATTGCCGAGTAGAAGTGGGAGAGAGTCAGTATGGATTTTGTGAGTGGTCTTCCTCGGACTTTGAAGAAGTTCGATTCGATTTGGGTGATTGTGGATCGGCTGACCAAGTCCAGGAACTTTATTCCGGTATGTACTACCTATTCTTCAGTGACTTGCAGGGATTTTTATCTGGGAGATTGTTAGATTGCATGGTGTACCAGTGTCTATTATCTCAGATAGAGGTACTCAGTTTACTTCTCAGTTCTCGAGGACTTTTCAGTGAAAGTTGGGTATGCAGGTAGAGTTTGAGCACAACATTTCATCCTCAGACGGATGGGCAGTCCGATAGTACTATTTAGATATTGGAGTTCATGTTGCGTGCCTGTGTTATTGATTTTGGAGGTTCTTGGGATGAGTTTCTGTTGCTTGCAGAGTTTGCCTACAATAACAGTTATCAGTCGAGCATTTAGATGGCTCCGTACGAGGCGGTGTATGGGAGGCGATGTAGATCTCCAGTTGGTTGGTTTATGGTTGGTGACAAGGTCTTGCTGAAGGTTTTGCCCATGAAGAGCGTTATGCAGTTTTGAAAGAAGAGGATGTTGAGTTTGCTATTTATTGGGCATTTTGAGGTACATAGGACGATTGGAGAGGTGGCTTATATGCTTGCCTTGCCGCCCAGCCTGTCAGGCGTGCATCTGGTATTTCATGTTTCTATGCTCTGGAAGTATGTTGGGGACCTGTCCCATGTTTTGGATATTAGCACGGTTCAGTTCAATGATGATTTGACCTATGATGTAGAGCCAGTGACTATTTTGGGTCATCTGGTTCAAAAGTTGAGATCAAAGGATATAGCTTCGGTAAAGGTGCAGTGGAGAGGTAGGCCCGTGGAGGAGGCCACTTGGGAGACCAAGCGGGAGATGCAGAGCCGATATCCTCATCAGTTTGAGTCTTCAGGTACGTTTCTTGACCCGCTCGAGGACGAGCGTTTGTTTTAGTTAAGGAGGATCTGACGACCTGGCCCGTCATCACGTGAGTTACCGCCCTTTTTCTCCTATCTTATATTTCTCAATGCTTCATTATCGGTATTTGATGCGATCGAGTTGATTTGGATTGGTTTGGGTAGGAAATGAGACAATTAGTCTCTTTAAAGAAGGTTTGGTTTGGAAAAGTCAACCGGATGTTAACTTATGAGTTACAGGGCTCGGATGTGATTTTCGGTGATTCAGTTAGATTCGGGGGATGATTTGTGACTTAGGAGTGTGATCATAATTAATTTTGGAGGTCCGGTGTAGAATTAGGCTTGAATTGGCAAAGTTAGTATTTTGGCGAATTCCGATTGATAGGTGAGATTTTGATCTGAGGGTCAGAATAGAATTTTGAGAGTTGTTGTAGTTTCGTTAAATGATTTGGAATGTGTATTCAAAATTTCAGGTCATTCAGAGGTGTTTTTGTCAGGTTTTTGATCAAATGCGTATTTCAGATGTTTTTGAGAAACTTAGGCTTGAATTCGGTTAGAATTGATGATTTTAGCGTTTCAGAAGTGTTTTGATGATTGGAAGAAGTTTTAATGATGTTTTAGGATTGTTGGTGCTTTTGGTTGAGGTCCCGGGGGCCTCGGGGTAATTTTGGATGGTCAATCAGACCAATTTTGGACTTATGAGATTGCTGGTGTATCTGGTTTCTGGTATTTCCACATATGCAGAAAAGGAACAGCAGATACGGTTGTGCAGGTGCGGAAGGGAAGTTTGCAGGTGCGGTTATTTTGCTTGAGTGTATGAGTCCGCAGATGTGGTAGAAGAGTCGTAGAAGCGAAAGGTGTGGCCATGGTATTTTCCGCAGAAGCAGACAAGGATCCGCAGCAGCGGTGCCCGCAAATGCGGATAGCTAACCGCGGAAGCGGTCGTGGGCTTAGTGAAGGTCCGCAGAAGCAAAGGTAGAACCGCAGAAGCAGTAGTCGCAAATGCGATAAAGCAATTACAGATGCGAAAATGACTGTTCAGAGAAGGGATTTTAAAGTTCATTTTGTTTCGCGAGCTAAGGGTTATTTCTACCATTTGTGATCGACCGTAAGTGCTTTTGGATGGCAATTGAAGGGGGTTTCAACTAGGTGTAATTGGAGGTGAATTCTATGACCTAAATATATTATTTAATGGTAGAATTAACATAGAAATTTGTGGAAATTCATAAAAAGGGGGTAAAGCTAGGGCTTGGAAATTTGGTATTTCAAAGTGGGACGTGAAGGGTCATTTGGGCTCGTATTTGAGAGTTTTTTGTACGTATAGACTCGTGGCGAGATAAGGAATCCAATGATGTTAAATTTTCTAAATTTCAAGAAGTGGACCCGGGGCTCGGGTTTTGCAAATTTCGTGAATTTTGATATTATTTTATTCTTTCCATTGGGTTATGTTCCCTTAGCCTATTATGGCGTATTTATTGTATTTTTGATTAGATTCGACACGCGAGGAGGTCGATTTGCGATGCAACGGCATAGCGAGCTAGGATTTTGGCCAGCTTGAGGTGAGTCATGATAGTAAATGATATCCTGAGGGTTTGAAACCCTGGATTTGCAAAACGTAATGTTATATAGAGGTGAAACACGCGCTCAATGACGAGCGCAGGGTTGTTTACTACTGGGGATTGTGACTTGGCCCATCCCGTTTGATATTTTACCGCGTATTTGACTGAGTTGTTTGTTCATCATCATGATTTGGGCTAATTTCTATGTTTGGGGCCTCGTGCCGACTTGTAGAACCCATAAGGGAATTATGACTGATTTTCCTCACTTTACTTATTGAAAATCACATCCTCAGTCATGTTTCTATTTTTTTAAACAATGTGAACCAGTTTTACAAGTGTAAATCCTAAATGAGGGAAATATGTGGGCTGAGACCCCTACCTTATACTATTGTGTCCTAAAACGACTGAGAGGGGTTGAGAACCCAATAGTGAGGATGTTATATATATATATATATTATCGATCGGGCTGCACGCCGCAACTAATACTTATGTGGATCGGGCAGCACGCTGCAGCAAATGTTTATGTGGATCGGGCGGCGCACCGCAGCAATATTGCGCTTTGGTTGTAGGAGCCCCTCCGGAGTCTGCACGCCCCCAGTGAGCACCATCGACGATATATGGATCGAGTTGCATTCCACAACGAGATGTGGATCGAGCTGCACGCCACAACGGTTACTATATGATATTATTTTGAGAGTGATTTGAGAGAGATTGAGCCCGAGGGGCTATTGTTCCACTGAGCGGTTGATACTGGGCCCGAGGGGTAGTTTTTACTATTTACTACCTAAATGATGTTTTACCTGTCTTTAAAATTGATATTTCGTTTGACTTTCACGGATTTTACTGCTTTAAGTGATTTACTGCCTGTTATAGAACTGCCTTGTGTTGTTATGTGTTTTCTTATCTTCGGTTATTATAATTATTATTACTCACTGGGTCGGAGTACTCACATTACTCCCTGCACCATGCGTGCAGATTTAGGATTAGCAGAGTTTGCACCCTAGCACTAACGTCCTTCCCAGATCAGGCAGCAAGATCGGAGCATCGAGGTAGCTGTTGGTGTCCGCAACCCCTTAACTCCCCTATTTTATGCTATTTCAGTTATTCAAGACTTCTGAATTAGATATTCTGTTTTGTAGACTTATAGAAATTCTATAGTAGCTCATGACTTGTGACACCCTGGTTTGGGCTGTGTCGAGATGGTTTCCCTCGTATTTATCTCTCTTTTCACATTAATTACTATGTTAAGCATGTGATAGAACTGTAAATGTTAATTAATTGTTTCAAAAGAGGTGTTGGCGTTGTTCTGGTTGGCCTTGTCTTTACGAGAGGCGCCATCACGACCGGGTTTGGGGATCGAGTCGTGACAAGCTAATAGAATAAATTCCATAAGAAAGTACTAAGTTTTTTATTCAAAGGCAAAAACGTCAACTTAAAAGTCAGGCCTTGGGTCAATTTCTTGGAATCGGGTAAAAGTCTAAAAATCAGGACACCTATTCAAATCCTCAAATTATAGTTTATAAAGTTTATACAATTTTCTCCAAATTTCCATCTCTAAGCACTAATTAAATGATGAAAATAATGATATATTTATGTATATTAACCAAATCCGAGTTAGGATCACTTACCCTGATGAATTTCTTGAAAAACCCACGAAATATCACCACAAACCGAGCTCCTAAAGTCCAAATGTGAAAAACTACTCTAACCCTCATTTATATAGTACAAAATCTGACCTCCCATTGTACTGACCACGCATTTTTTGTGCGGTCCGCACATCCCAGGTTCCACTACTGCAATTCCAAATTGTGTGCCCGCACTTCAATAGTGACTACACTAACAGGCTTCAGTAAATTGTATATAACTTTTGGTAAAAATATCCAAATGATAAATGGTTTAACATTCTGAATACCGGACTCAAAGCGCTACAACTTTTATTTTTGGATCATCTCTAAATTTCTTGTATATTAAAAGATATAAGCTTCCAAAATCGGACCATCAAACATGCCGATTCTCTTTTTTGTGGCCGTGAGAGAATTTCTAGGGTCCGCACTTATCCTATATATTCCGCACTTTTCTTTCGAGATCCACACTGGAGGCTTTGCCTCTGCACTCCGAAGACATGACCTACGCACCTCAACTGTTCCAGAACATCATCAGAGTACCGAAATGCCCAATGGCGTTCAAAACTCACCCTAAAACACAACCGAGCTACTCGAAACCTCATCCAAATATATTAACAAGTCCCGTAACATAACATAGACAGAATCGGGGCCTCAAATCTCATCCAACAACATAAATTCAATGAATCACAATCTAATTCAAGCATTGTAGATATGTAATTTTTACCCTCTCTAAGATTTTATACATTTTAGTATTAAATATTTAATTTAGGTCTAATATCACTACTTTAATTAATTTTGAATATT
>MU778254.1:1563-25645 GCA_026770625.1 Nicotiana glauca
GACAAAATTGTCCCTTAATCATTATTTTTCCGAAACTGGACTAGCGCGGGCGCGCTAATCCCATGCTAATGCCCGCGCATATGAGGTTTCATTCTGCCCGGAATTCTGGACTAGCGCGGGCACGCTAATACCCGCGCTAATGCCCGCGCTAGTGGGGTTTTTGCTGTTTCGTTCTTGTTGCTCAAATTTCCACTTGATTACCATCATAAACTCTCAATTGATTAATTAACTCCTGTGAAACATTAAAATCACAATTAGATCTAACTTTTACATTAATTATACTCATATGATAGTAAATCCTTCTTAATTTAGAGCATATATATATAGGCTATATTACACAATTTAGCCCATCATCAAGGCCCTTCCATATAGGTTGTAAGAAGAGAAGCACTCCTCAACAATTGGACCGTCCGAACCACCAAAGCCCGGCATGCCTCGGGGTAGCAAGGCTGAACAAGCACCATGCACTATTTTATTTTACTAGTTTACTTTCTTTTCGCATTTTATTTTTTGCAAGAAAAAGCTCCAATGTTCAAAACATTTATGGAATTTATCAAAGCATTTCAATTTTCTTATAAAGCTTACCTTATCATTTTCTCTCATAACTTTACTTATACAGCATTACTATTACTTATCTTGATGAACCAATGACTGTGACATGCAACGAGACAACACAAGAAACTGACATAGATACAGAGGAAGATGATATACTAGAAGAGATTGTTAAGGAAGTTGAGAATTTTGAAAATAGGCCTAAGTCCAAACTGGATGAAACTGAGATTTTTAACCTAGGGGATGCAGAAAACATCAAAGAAACACGAATCAATGTTCATTTGTCACCATCAAAGAAGGAAGAGTATACAGAATTTCTAAGAGAGTATGAGGACATATTTTCCTGGTCATACGATGACATGATTGGTTTGATTACATCTATTGTAGCTCATAAATTGCGACCGATCCGGCATGCCCGCTAGTAAAATAGAAGCTCAAAAAATTCAAGCCAGATATGAGTTTGAAAATCAAGGAAGAGGTCACTAAGCAGGTCAAAGCTAAGGTTCTCCAGGTAGTGGAGAATCCAACGTGGTTAGCCAACATCGTGTCGGTGCCAAATAAAGACGGGAAGGTTAGAGGCTATGTCGACTATTGGGATCTCAACCGGGCTAGTCCAAACGACGACTTACCTTGCCAAATATACACATCCTGATTGACAACTGTGCCTAGCATGAGCGATAGTCATTTGTTAATTGTTTTGCTGGGTATCATCAGATCTAGATGGATGAAGAAGATGTTGAGAAAATGACCTTCATTACGCCATGGGGGATGTACTGCTACAAGATGATGGCGTTTGGGTTAAAGAATACGGGGGCCACCTAAATGAGTGCCATGGCTACCATTTACCATGATATGATACACAAGGAGATCGAAGTATATGTGGATGATTTCATCATCAAGTCCAAAAATTCCATCGATCACATGGAAGATCTGAGGAAGTTTTTCAACAGATTAAGAAGATTCAACCTGAAACTGAATCCCGCAAAATGTGCATTCGGAGTTCCAGTTAGAAAATTGCTTGGGTTCATTGTGAGTCACCAAGGGATAGAACGGGATCCATCAAAGGTCAAAGCTATCCAAGAATTGCCACCGCCAAAGAACAAGAAAGAAGTAATGAGTTTCTTGGGGAGACTTAACTACATCAGCCGGTTCATAGCACAATCTACCATTATCTGTGAGCCGATCTTCAAGATGTTGAAAAAGGACGCCGTTACCAAATAGACCGACGATTTCCAAAAGTCTTTCGATAGAATGAAGGAGTACTTGTCAACACTGCCAGTTTTAGTCCCGCACGAGCGAGGTAGACCCCTAATACTCTACCTTGAGGTATTGGATAGAGCGTTCAGTTTTGTTTTGGGGCAGCATGATAAAATGGGGAGAAAGGAGGAGGCCATCTACTATCTCAGCAAGAAGTTCACTCCATACAAGGCCCGGTATTCTCTGTTAGAATGCACCTGCTGTGCTTTGACTTAGGTATCTCAGAAGCTAAGGCACTATTTCTGCGCCTATTCTACGTACCTTATATCAAGGACGGATCCATTGAAGTACATCTTTCAGAAGCCCATGCCCACTGGCAAGCTAGCCAAGTGACAAATCCTACTGAGTGAATTCGACATTGATTACGTGACCCAGAAAGCAGTCAGGCACTAGCGGATCATCTCGCCAAAAACCCTACAGATGAAGAATACAAGCCCCTAAAGACGTATTTTCTGGACGAAGAGGTATCATTCATAAGAGAAGACATTGTGGAGTCTTATGATGATTGGAGGATATTTTTCGACGGAGCAGCAAATTTCAAAGGAGTTGGCATAGGAGCAGTCCTAGTATTAGAAACTGGCCAGCATTATCCGGTATCTGCCAAACTCAGATTCCCGTGCACCAACAACATGACCGAGTATGAAGCATGCATCTTGGGGCTCAAGGTGGCCATTGACATGAACAAGCAAAAGTTGTTAGTGACCAGCGATTCAGACCTGCTCAGACATCAGGTTCGAGGAGAATGGGCGACCAAGAATTCCATGATACTCCCTTCTTTGCACCATGCGCAGGAATTGAGAAAGAGGTTCACGAAGACAGAGTTCCAGCATGTTGAAGAATCCAGAATGAGTTTGCCGATGCATTGGGCACCTTATCATCTATGATACAGCATCCAGATACGAACTTCATCGATCCTATTCTGGTGAAGATCCATGGTCAGCCAGCTTACCGTGCTCATGTCGAAGAGGAAGCAGATGGAAAGCCTTGGTTTCATGACATCAAGGAATATTTAGCAAAAGGAGAATACCTAGAACTTGCAAATGCTACTCGAAGTGCACATTTCGAAGGTTGTCCAACCATTTCTTTCACGGTGGAGGAATTCTGTATAGGAAGACTCCAGATCTAGGGTTACTAACTTGTGTCGACGCAAGGGAAGCGTCCAAACTACTAGAGGAAATTCATGTGGGGACCTGTGGTCCGCATATGAACGGTTTTCTCTTAGCAAAGAAGATCTTCTATGCTGGTTACTTTTGGATGACAATGGAAACATACTACATCCAGTATGTCCGGAAATGCCACCATTGTCACATACATGCGGAGATGATAAAGGTACCTCCAAATGAGCTTAATGTAACAAGCTCACCATCGCTGTTTGTCGCGTGGGGAATAGATGTTATCGAACTGATTGAACCTACCGCTTCCAACGGGCACAGATTCATCCTAGTGGCAATTGACTATTTCACCAAATGGGTTGAAGCAGCATCTTACAGAGCAGTGATTAAGAAAGTTGTGGCAAACTTTGTCCGCGACCATATTGTTTGCCGATTCGAGATTCCAGAATCAATCATCACTGATAACGGTTCTAACCTCAACAGTGACTTAATAAAAGCTATGTGTGAGACCTTCAAAATCAGACACAACAATTCCGCAGCCTGCAGGCCTTAGATGATGGAGCCGTAGAAGCCGCTAACAAGAATATCAAGAAGATACTAAGGAAGATGATAGAGAAGCATAAATAATGGCACAAAAAACTATCATTCACTCTATTGGGGTATCACACCATAGTCCAAACATCAACTGGGGTGACCCCCTACATGTTGGTATGTGGTACAGAAGCCGTCATTCCCGCCGAAGTAGAGATTCCTTCCTTAAGGATCATACAAGAAGTTGAACTCAGCGATACAGAATAGGTAAAGAGTCGTTACAAACAGTTAGCACTCATAGATGGTAAAAGAATGAATGAAGTTTGCCATGGTCAGATTTATCAGAACAGAATGTCTAGAGCCTTCAACAAGAGAGTCAAACCAAGACGATTCACACTAGGGCAGCTGGTATTAAAGAAAATTTTCCTGCATCAAGATGAAGCCAAAAGGAAGTTCTCTACCAACTGGTAGGGCCCATACATGGTTCATCGGGTTCTAACAGGAGGAGCCCTTATACTTACAGAAATGGACATAGAAGTTTGGCCAAAACCAATCAATTAAGATGCAGTCAAACATTGCTATGTGTAATCTTATATTTTCCTATATGATGTAATTTGAACTATATCTGACCTGATTCCGGTTTAAGAGGGGATACGTAGGAAGCCGTATGGGTTCGGTCACAATTTAATAAAATTTTCATTTCCCCACGCGATTGGAAATTGGGACAAAATTTTGAGGAGGACCCTCAAAATTCCGAAGTAACTTCAGCCGATCATCGCAAGCAGCCGTCAAAAGTATCAAATCCAGCAAACTGGGGTAGAATTTTGAGGGGGATCCTCAAAAGTCCGATGCAAGAAAGTAGCAATTTCTTGGACCGCATCTCAGTCGTTGGTTCATCTAAAGAAAACTATTCTTAACTATGTATTTATGCTATATTTCTACTAAATCATGCATGTCTATTACCAAAAGTGCTCTGTTTAGCAATTCCCCCAAGGATACATACAGTATCACCAAATCATAGCTGAGCCGGTCAAGAAAAGTTAGCGGGGACACAGAACTAACCTTTCCTATTTACAAAACTCATGATTTTTTCTTTGGATCCAGGCACCCAAGTCGCAAAGTTATATATTATACACTCATATTGTTCAGGAATACAACTCTCAAAATTGTCACTCCTATCCACAGTCGCTATCCGCATACAATATCCCCAGCAACCGCAATATCACAATCCACCAGCTATCAGCTAAGAATTTTTATCATTATTCGCCTTTTATCTCTTGCATGAGGCTACCATTCTGCCTTCCGAGGTTAAGCTCTACCTCTATCTACATTTCTGCATTGCATAAGGCTGTCGTTATGCCTTTCAAGACTAAGCTCTGTCTCCATCTGCATTCTCTACATTGCATAAGGCTACCATTCTACCTTCCGAGGTTAAGCTCTGCCTCCGTCTGCATTTCTGCATTGCATAAGGCTACCGTTCTGCCTTCCGAGACTAAGCTTTGTCTCAATCTGCATTCTCTGCATTGCATAAGGCTACCATTTTGCCTTCCGAGGTTAAACTCTACCTCTATCTGCATTTTTTAATTGCATAAAGCTACAGTTATGCCTTCTGAGACTAAGCTCTTTCTTTATCTGCATTCTCTACATCGCATAAGGCTACCATTCTGCCATCCGATGTTAAGCTCTACCTCCATCTACGTTTCTACATTGCATAAGGCTACCATTATACCTTCCAAGACTAAGCCCTGTCTCCAGCTTGCATAGCTGAAAACCCGCCACCTTTATTTATGCCCCGCATCGGCTGAAAGATCGCCGCCCTTATTTACATCTTGCATGGCTTAAAGGTTCCACCTTCATTTACGTCTTCCATCGGCTAAAACATCGCCACCCTTATTTACATCCTGCATGGTTGAAAGATTGCCCCCTTTATTTATGTCTTACATCGGCTGAAATATCGCCACTTTCATCTACATTTTGAATGGCTAAAAGATCACCATTTTTATTTTGCATCGGCTCAAACATCGCCACCCTTATTTATGTCTTACATCGGCTAAAATATCGCCGCTTTTATCTACATTTTGCATGGCTGAAAGATCGCCACTTTCATTTTGCATCGGCTGAAATATCGCCACTTTATTTACGCTCTCATGGGCTGAAATATGCCACCTATTGCATTGCATGGGCTGAAGCATCGCCAAACTGTCCAAGGGAATCATTGTTCAGAGGCACTATCTTCATAGCCTAAGAACGCCATGCCATGGCCTGAAGACCCCCCTCCCTTTTATCTATTGCATATCATTTTTCAAAGGCATCATCGCTTAGAAAGCATCATTTCATAGCCTGCAAATCATTTATTATATGCTTCATGGCCCAGGACGTCATGGTCCAAGGATGTCATCCTAACCGTCCAAAGACAACATTTATGGTCCGACGGGAACTTGCATCATGTTTAAATTTGTGCACAATATATGCACGTATTGTTTATTTTCAGGTAAACTAGCAAGCAACAACCATCTTGGCAAGAGCTATCCCACTCCTATTTCCGCAGGCCTACTAGACTCTTAATCGCCCATCCCAACCTAAATATCACGTCTGTTCTTGAAAGATCTCCATCAGCATACTCCGCTGACAGATCCTGAACTATATTTGGCCTGATTCCTGCAAGACCAAGGATATGTAGGCAGCTCAGGAATAAGAGCACAGTCAATTTCTTCAAACCATTTTGTTCGGTCAAAATTAGCCATTATATCTTTACCCGACAACTCTTTCATCCTTCTCAAGTAAAGAGGGGCAGCTGTTGATACCCGATTTTTTCCTGTATATT
Organism: Nicotiana glauca; assembly: GCA_026770625.1. Classification (NCBI taxonomy): domain Eukaryota; kingdom Viridiplantae; phylum Streptophyta; class Magnoliopsida; order Solanales; family Solanaceae; genus Nicotiana; species Nicotiana glauca. The sequence goes on from MU778254.1 coordinate 7,840, forward strand.
TTTTTTATGCAAAATACTTTCAAAAAACCATATGTATGCATATATAAGTATGCCCAAGTGGTTTAGTATTTTTCCAAATTTGTAAAGATTTTTAAATCACTTTATTGCCAAATTTAGCAGTACAAAAACCAATAATATTTCCAAAATTATCTTCTTGGTGATTAACTTATTTTATTATCATGTTTATACTAAAATATAGCTAGGGTAATTTTTATATATTTTTACAAAATTTATTTGGTATTTTTAAAAGTCAAATTGCATAGAATTACACTTTTAGCCTATTTTGAAAATTAATAGCATTTTATAATTATGAAATTAGTTCCAATATTTTAAATTAATATTTATATATTATTAAATGATCCAGTACATTTAATTTTCTTCCAAAATCATTTTTTACTATTTTTATAAAATAAAAGGTGGGAAAGCTAACTATTTAAAATTTGACCTCATTTCGTTTCAATTGCAACTCCATTACATTTCGATTATAGCCACGTTGACCCCCCCCCCCCCAATTGACCCAATTTTGAATCCCAACTGGGCCAGCCCAATCCCATACCCTTAACCCATTTAACTACCCGACCCAAGCCTCTTTTAATCAAGGCTGTTGATCAATCTGATCAACGGCCACAATCTCCCTTTACCATTTTAATCCACCCAAACCCCCAACCCTAACTCATTTCACTCTATTAGCCGCCCCTGAATTCCTTTCCTCTCTCAAACTCTCTCGAAGGTTCTTGAATCCCTAGCCTCTCTCACCATCTTCAACCTCAATCCCACCGAAATCCATGGCCTCTTAGGCCATGGATGGCCTATAATCACCTTCCTCCACTCTTAAACGCTTGGTGTTCGAATTTTTGAGGTCGGACCTCGATGGTGTCCGCTCATATCTTCTCCGATTCAAGGTTATATGGCTTCTCCAGCACAGCTCCGACGTATCCAAAGCATTTCGAGTCTGGTTTTGACTTAGCCGACTTAGATCGGATATTTTCCAAGACTTTCTCATTCTAGGGTTCCTCTAAAACCCTAGCTATTCGAGGTTTTCTCTATTTGTTTTCTTAAATCTGTTCTATGCTTGTGCTCTACTTGAGTTCTTAAACATTTTTCCCAATTTTTCTTTCGAAAATTACTTCTCTTCGATTTAGGATTTCTGAAAAACTCAAAATGTTTTCTCCGACTGTTCTTTTCCTTTTTCTTTGTGTATATTTTTCATGCATGTTTCTACTGCTTTCTTATGTTTTTCTACTATATATGTTCTTTTGTGCCTTGTCTTTCTACTATATTTCTACATCATGCTTACGTGTTCGTCCAACTGTGTTTTTCCTATATGTCTTGTTGATATACTTTTCAGGTATTTTGTGTTCTCCTACTGTATGTATCTCCTACTGAGTCCTTAAGTTCTTTGTTTGCCTTTTTACTGGACCTTGTTTGATTTCTCTTTAAACATGTTTCGTCTACTATTTTCTTAAGTGGTATACTACCTCTTCTCTCTTCTGAACTTTTTTAAGTCCCGGGTTTTTCTTAAGCATGTTCTTTCTAACCTCTATGTTCCAAATCAGTTTCTTCACTTTGTATTTTAAAAATTGCTACTGTATCAGTTTGTTTTCTCATAAGTCTCTGAAAGAGACCTCTGAGCCTATTTCAATTATTTGTCTCCTCGTCTCTGTATTTGATTCGGGTTGGAAACCCTAGGATTTGGGGTTTTGGCAAGTTTTGATCTTGTGTTTGGGCTAGGGTTCAATTTTGGGAACCCTGGACTCTCTCAGACTTATTCTGAGTCTATAAACTGAGCTTGGACTTCTTTATTTTTGACTCTAAACTTTTTCTATGCTAGACTCTTCTATTGATTGGTATGACAGTTCTTCGTGCTTGAGCATGGCTGTATGTTTTTATATGTCTGAAGAATTCTTTCTTTCGAAAAGGTTTTCCAACTTATGATTGATTTAGAATCCTTTTCTTTAGGTTAGATTGATTGTTACTGATTTTTTCTTAAGTAAAACCTTTCTCCACCTTCTCTGACTAGATTCATCCATACCTAATTCAAACCTTGGGATTTACTGGCTATTTAATTGATTTCCTTTCCTTATTTGCACAAATCGTGTGCTGTCAAGACTTTTCCTTAAATATACCTCTATGTATTTATCCCTCTTGTACTGCTTTGAAAAGGTGTTTGATTGGTCTCTTTTTCCTTGATTATTTTTACCAGTTTGAAATCAGAATCCCTTAATTAAAGGGAAACCTTGTGATATTGATTTTCAAACAATTTTCTTACCAATTCATGCTTGCTTTCTACACTATAAATACATGGCCTTCTTTAACACATAAAAAAGACAATGAACACGATCAAACAACTCTCAATTCAATACGTTCATGCACCTTGAATTCGACATTTTTCAAACACTTTCAATTACACAACTTTTCAATTTAATACTTTACACCACTCAAGTATCATAGTTTTCTAATGATAGCATCTTGACTATTTACTTGCAATTTGGCTTTACAAGACTACTGCTTTTTTTCTCTTGTTTCCCTGAAACTGGTATGTTCTAATTTAGTTGTCAGTCTCATCCCAATGTGTTTATTTTACAGCATCTACAATCTTGTATTCTTTGTTGTCTATGCTCAGTGTTAAATATGTATGTTGTTTTCTTTGCACCTATTTCTGCTATGAATCCTTGTACCCCTATTCCCCTCTATGTGTTTGAGTTTAAGTTCAGAACATGGAAACATCCAAATTTCTACTCATGTATGGACTTGATCCTTTAAGGGATCCTAGCTCCCAAACAATGTGGCTAACAGGCTGGTCGGGGTGTGCCAGCACCTCCAATTGTTCGGTATGACCACTAGCTTGTCTTGGCTTTTCCCATAATCCCCTTTATTGCACTTACACTCTCTCCTATCTTCTAAGTTTTGCCCCCCTCCTATGAGCCTTGCTTTAAGACCATGAGTTCCCTCTGAACATAGACATTTGAGGGTTGACCCTTCCATACTGCACTATAATTCAATTCTGCAATGTATTTGGGTGTAAGCACTGCCTGGAGTCCATTTGAGACTCTTAGGGAACTCTGATACATCCCAAATAAGATAAAGGCTTTGGAAATCAGATCTTTAGGGTTGGTTTACTTCGTGCTTTATATAAAAGACTGAATCAGGCTCTCCTTGGTTGGAATTTTTTAGTTTTTCGGATGTAATTTTACTTCTTTTTCTTATTCAATTATGGGCTGTAATAATCTTGTAATAACTATTAGGGCTTTTAGTGAAAAGCAAAAGGCACATCATTCATACAAAAAGGGATAGATATCATGTTCATAGGAACTTAATACACTTCTACAATCATGTCATGCTTTCAGTTATGCATTTTCATATAGAAATCATATTTATAGGTTACATATTTCATATAGAAACCACGTCCATAAGTTATGCATTTTCGTATAGAAACCATGCTTATAAATTTCTGCACTTCTTTATTATCTAGAAAACATGACTATAGGTTCTGCATTTTCATATAGAAATCCTGTTTATAGGTTCTGCATTTTCATATAGAAACCATATCTATAAGTTTTTACACTTCTGCATTTATAATAAACATCTCTATAGCTTTCTGCATTTCATATAGGAACCATGTCTGTAGGTTTCCATATTTTTACATATCACATAGATAACATGGGTATAAGACTTCCTGTATTCTACATATGCATCTATCACTAAGCAAACGTATTTATAGGTTTGAATGACAAACAACATTCTAGACACCATGCCTATAGGACTTCTGCATTTTTATTTCGATTGTAAACGTTTTAAATTATTTAGCACCTAGAAAGAATGCATATAGGAGCTATCAACTAAATCTAAATCGTCTATTTTGCCTATAAGTCTAAAATCATTAAATAACATTGCTTAATATCTACAGAACTTATGCTTTTTGTAACCACCAAGTCTTTTACTTTAAAAATTAGTACACTCCTGCATTGTTAGATATCATGCCTATAGGTTTCACCTAGGCAAGCCATAAGGTGAATTAGTTAATAGAATCGGACTTCATTAAATTCGAACCAGTAGGCAGGTCTGATTCGGGTTTCTTATCTGAAATATGTAATGAAGTAGTCTGCCTCACGTTTTCTTTAATTTTAATTAAGACCATAACCAGTACGTGCAAGACGTGCTAAACAATATGTCTTTAAGTTGAGGAGGCCTGTTTGAGCCTTTAATTGTTATATGTTTCCCCATATCTGCTATACGTGTTTCTATTGTCGCCTTAGAATTGTATCCTTTTAAACCACAAAAGCCCAAATCTCCCTTCCTTTAGGACTAGCAGTCCCCAAATGCCTCTGGGGCTTATAGGATTTGGGACGGGTAATAGCATGCAATAAGTAAAACGAGACCATTCCACGTTTAATACCTTAACGGGATGGGAAATGGTATATATGGATATGATGACCACGCGATAACACCACATGTATAAATGGTTTTCGGGTGTTGTGTGGGATGATCCATATTATGTATAAACCTAGGACCCCTTCCCTTATTTGTTTACTTTACTTCAGAATTTCAACCGCTTTTCTCAGACTTCAGCTTTTAATTACTTTTAATTTGTAACAACTATATGAAAATTTCCTCTTTTTACTCGTTTATTCAAAATCTCTAAAACTGCTTCTTCCCTCAAATTTCAACTTCTCCAACTTCGTTTAACTGTAATCATTCACAACAGATATGTGAAAACCCTCTCATATTTGTAACTCATATTTGTCTATTTGTTGTTTGCACTTCAAGTCACAATTATAGTATGGCCGGGAACTACACTAGTGGATCCCAGGGGGTACCTAACACCTTCCCCTCGGGATAATTTCAAGCCCTTACCCAATCTCTAGTTTTCTAAATCAAAGCTCTTCTTAGTGTCCTAATGCACTTAATCATCAGGTGGCGACTCTTCAATTCAAACCCAAATCCCAAAAGGAAACGAGTTGTCCGCTCGAATGTCATAAACCCGATTTCGCGAGAAAAGGGGGTATCGACAGCTCTTACCCATGCATTTGATCTACTATGAATAACAATTAAATTATTTTGCTCCGTGAAATCAAGAACATTTCAATTTTAATCATATAATAAAAACAATTATATAAATATAGATAAATGTTTATATAATTTATCTTACCCGATAAACTTTTCAATTTGTTCATCTCCAGTATTGAACAGAGCATATCGATATGCTTCAAAGCATAACTGTGAATCCATGACAAAGGTATTTTTTTTTCTTACTTCCAATTGGATGGCCTATATTAGGGAAAATAGGTGACAAAGTTTGGGAGCACTCATTATCCACAGTTTGGTACCTACTAATTTTGTCTTAACACCATCATGTAGATATCTTGAACAAAACGCCAAGCACTCATCGGCCACAAACCCCTCTACTATTGAAACTTCTAGACTAGATCGATTGCATACAAATGCCTTGTACTTACATAGGTTCCTTTCAATGGGATACATCCAACGGAGATGAGCCGGACCCCCAAGCTTAATTTCATTCACCAAATGTATAGGCAAATGTGGGATTATGTCAAAAAATATTGGATGGAAAATCTTTTCAAGCTCGCATGTTATTTCAACAATTTCAGACTGTATTGTTTCAAGATCTCTTCGCCTTATGACATTACTACATATAGCTCTAAAAACAATGCTCAACCTAATCAAGGGCAATGAAACATTCTTGGGAAACACTTTTCTAACAGTAACATGTAGCAAGTAATGCATTATAAAATGAGTGTCATGACTCTTGTACCTTTATATTTTCATCTCCTTCACTTGCACGCATTCTGAAATATTCAAAGCATACCCTTTCGATAATTTAGCATTTTTTATGATAGTACAAAATAAATTTTTCTATTTTGGTTCCATATAGAAAAGAGATTCAACCACATTTATAGTTCCATCATTATTTATTCTTGGTTGAAACTCCTTTCTGTCACGACCCGGTTCTCCCTCCATGAACCATCGTGACGGAACCTAGTCCCTATGACTAGGTAAGCCTAATAATGTAGAAAAATAAACCAATTTGCTAAAGAAAAACAAATGAAAACTGAAATAGTGAATAAAACATTGTTTAATAGTGTCACTCGGCATATACAATCTCAACTCTCGAAAAGAAATACTTTTCCCAAAATCCGGAATCTCATGACCACAAGCCTTTGAATGTCTACAAAAAATCTAACTCCAGAATATCTAACAAGGAAACGAAAGTATAGAACTAATACAAAAAAAATGAAGAGTAGAAAGGGACTCTTCGGACTGCGGATGCGGCAGACACCTCAGAGTCTCTACAAGCGCCTCGTCTCAAGCGTAATATGTCTGAGTGGCAGTACCTAGATCTTTACATGAAAAACATGCACAGAAAGGGCATGAGTATACCAATGCATTACTAAGTAAGTGCCAAACCTAACCTCGGTCGGGTAGTGACGAGGAAGGTCAGGGCCCTGCCGAGGTTAAATAAAATATAAGGTGTAACGTGTAGAATAAGATGATATAACTGAGTGCAACAGAAAAAAGTAACACAGAATAGAAAGAAAAAAAATAACTAGAACAGAGACAAGATAATCACGGAAAGGAAAATACAGCTCAACACAGAGGTGACAACTGGGGATCTCCCAGGGTACCGTCCTATAGTCACATTTACAACTATCCAATGGATCTCCGTGGACACCGTCCCGTAGTCCATTATATATATATCCAAAGGATCTCCCGGTATCTCGTTCCGTAGTCCAACTGTCAGTGCGTGGGGAGCTACCGGAATCCCGATCTATAGTCCCAAATGTAAATACCCAGTACTAGGGGAATCTACTGGGTGCAGTCCCGTAGTTCCATATAACTGTGCTGGGAGATCTACTAGAATCCCACATTCGTAGTCCCAAATAAACAAACAAGTAGGGATCTACCGAAATCCCACATCCGTATTCCCAATATAAATACGCAGCAGCAACATGAAGAATACTCAAAAATCGTCAACTTCATATCAAGGCAAACATGTATTACTAAACTAGCATGCTGTACAGAATTCAGGTATAAGAGTTTGAGTAAATAAGGCAATTAAGTCACTTATACATGCTTCCCTAGTCTAACAATAGGCTTAAACTGCAAGTAGTAAATACAGGAGACGAAAACACAATCTTAGTTACTTAGAAAAAACTAGATTTTCAACAATTAGCACAAGTACACACTCGGAACCTCACTTACAAGGAATTTGAATTAACAATAATACCAAATCCTAAGGGGAAGGTCCCCCACACAAGGTTAGGCAAGCCACTTACCTCGAACCGGCTCCAAATTAACCCGAAACTACATTCTTGCCACGAGTACTCGACTCCAAATGGACCAAATCTATTCAATTAAATCTTATAATGTAAATAACACCTCAAGTAATTGATTCTACAAATAAATTCTAAGCTAAAACGTGAAATTAGGTAAAATAACCAAAACATCCCTAGGGCCCACGTCTCGGAATCAGATAAAATTTCAGAATCCTCATACTCTCACGAGTTAATGCATACCAAAATTATCCAAATCCAAGGTCAAATTCCCCACCAAAATTCGAATTCTAGGTCTAGAACTTTTTTCCCATTTTTCCCCATTTTCATCTACAAATCTGAATTTAAATGACAGAACTAAGATAATATTAAAGGAATAAAAATACAAAGGAACAAGGAATCGTTACCCAATGATCTTCTCTTCAAAAACATCACAAAATCGCCCTACCCCGAGCTCCAAATTTGATTTTTCCAAGTTTGAATAAAACCCTCAATTCTGCCCCTTTTCTACCCAGTTAAACCGCATCTGCGGTCCCACTTTTGCGGAGCCAAGGTCGCACCTGCGACTTCCCATTAAATCGATTTGTCCGCTTCTGCGACACACTTTGCGCACCTGCGATCTCGTAGGTGCGTTAACCTTCTCACACCTGCAGCTCCTGCAGCTGGACCAAAATTTTCGCTTCTGTAGCACTGCACCCGCGGTCCCACACATGCAGGTGCAGTTATGACAGGTTCAGCAATGCAAAAATCTTCCAAAGTCCAAATTCAACTTCCGTCAAGCACCGAAACTCATACGAGGCCCCTGGGACCTCACCCAAAAAACAAAAAAGTCTAACACCATTGCCCAAACTTATACCAAACGTTAAAACACCTAAAACTGCATCGAAACACCAATTTAACATCAAATCAAGCCTAAGAACTCCAAAAACTCAAAATTTACGCTTTTTATCAGAAAGTCTATCAAACCTCGTCCAAATGACCTGAAATTTTGCACATACATCACACTCAACACTACGGATATACTCCAACTTTCGAAATTCTATTCTAACCCACGGATCAAAATCTTACTATTGAACCGGAAACTTCAAAAATCCATTTTTCGGCATTTGAATCCTAAATGAGCTACGGACCTCCAAAACACAATCCGAACATGCTCCTAAAACCGAAATCACCCAACGAAGCTAACAGAACCATTGGAATCCCATTCCAAGGCTTTCTTCACACTATTCCGACTACGGTCAATCCCAAAACTCTTCGAAACTCAAAATCGAACATCCCGGCAAATCACAATAGTAGAAATAAATATAGGAAAAGCAATTAATAGGGGATCGAGGCATAAATTCTTAAAACGAACGGCCGGGTCGTTACACTTTCGTATCCCCATTTATTGTAAGTCATAGTGAGATTTTTCATGATCCTTTGATTTTCCACCTATTTCTAATAAAGTCCCAAGCAAACTATCACATATGTTTTTTTCAATGTGTATTATATCAAGATTGTGCCTCAATTTGTTATGCACCCAATATGTCAATTCAAAAAAAATGGATCTCTTTTTCCACGGACCCTTATCACTCTGAGGACTTTTTTTAGTGCGCTTTCCAAAGATATTATTGAATTCAAGCAGCTCTTCAAACACTCTTCACTGGACAAAGGAGCAGGTGCAGGTCTATGCTCCTCCATATCATCAAAAGACTTCTTATCTCTTCGGTATGGATGATCACGAGGAAAAAATCTTCGATGCCCAAGTAACACATCTTGTGACTATGTTTGAGATATTAAGAACATGTGCCATAATTGCAGGTGGATCATAGTAATATCCCCTTAGTGCTCTGTCCTGAAAGCAGTACTAATGTTGGAAAGTCACTAACTGTCCACAATTAGGCAGCACTCATTCGGAAAGATTGGTTGGTTTCAGCATTAAATGTGTCTATCCCAATTTCCTAATGCTCTTTCAATTCTTCAATTAATGGACGTAGGTACACATCTATATCATTTCCGGAAGATGATGGACCAAGAATGATCATAAACAATATTATATACTCCGACTTCAAGCACATCCACAATAATAAATTATAGTTCATTAACATAACAGGCCACGTGCTATGAGAAATGATCATGGTTTGAAACGGGCTAAAACCATCACTTGAAAGACCCAATCTAACATTCTGAGAATCCCTAGAGAAGTTTGGGTGCAAAGAATCAAAAGCCCATCATTCCGAGAATCGGCAGGATATTTTATATTCCCATTATTGGGTCGCTCATTAGCATGTCATCTCATTGCAGCAGCCGTTTCAAGACACATGAATATTCTCTGAAGCCTAGGCTTTAAAGGAAAGTACCTTAAAATCTTTGTAAGGATTTTAGAGCTTGCTTTAGTCAAAGGACCAGCACTCTTCCATCTTGAAGACCCACAAATATAGCAATTATCGGCATCCGCATTTTCTTTCAAAAATAACAAGCAATCATTAGGGCATGCATGTATTTTTCATAATTAAGACCCAAATCTTTTATCAGGTTTATAGCCTTGTTGAAAGATTTCGGTACCTGAGCAAATGGGAATGCCTATTTTATCATCTTTAACAAATCAGAAAAAGCCACATTTCTCAACCCATTCAATGATTTAAGCAAGTACAATCGAATAGTGAAACTCAGTTTACTAAAATTTTCACACCTCGGATATAACTCTTGTTTTCCTTCATCCAGCAATTTGAAAAGATTCTTTGCATCTTCAGATAGTCTTTCCACAACTTCTTCTTCATCCCCTGCCTGACCCTCTATATTTCTAAATGTATCATGAAGTAGTCCATCAATATCGTCATGCATGGTAGAACCTTCATCATTATTGCTTGAAGATTTCTCGAGAAAAATCCTTCTCCATGGAAAACCCATTTGGTATAGCCATCAACAAATCTATGAACAACCAAATGATCCTTCACCATATTTCTATAATACGAATAGCGATTCATGCACTTTTTGCAGGGGCATAATATTTCATTTCCTTGGGCGGCTCGTTCAAATGCCTTATTAAGAAAATTATTCACACCACGTATATACTCATTCGTCCATCTCGGGATATTCATTCAGATTTTATCACCATTATCCATAGATATCTTAAACGATAAAAGTAAATCAACAAAACTAATCAAATAAACCAAAAGCATATTAATTTAACATTGACCATTGCTTTTAAGGGAGGAACATCACAGAAAGTCACAAACAGTAAAGCAATTTTGGCATGAAAGGCATAATTACTTTTATGTAATGTAACATAATAAGAAAAAAGTCATTCTCCAAATTTATTGACATGGGTACAGTTAAAAAGAATTTAATTAAACTTTCTACCTCCTATTAGATTTAAGAAAGGAAACAAAACAAAAAAAGAAGTCCAGCTGAACTAATGCGAAGATGTATAAGGACACCAGATATTGATGTTCCTCCAACTTACAACATCCAGTTGCTAGAGTTCATCTATTATATACTGCTTTGGTACTCATGTTTCAGGCCAATTACCAATAGTATAAATCTGGGCTATTGTGGCTAAGCTTGGTAGAATCCACATTCATAGTCTTATTATAATTTGTATCACGTTGTTTAATGAACAAAAGAACTGATATATCAGACACTACTTATCAATTATCTAGCCACTTGTTCTTACCCTTTTAAAATATGCTAATGTTCTAATGTATAAATTCATGTCATATGTAGCGGTAAAGCTATAATCCTTAATCTTAAATTATAGCATAATATAGGCTTTGAAGAAGATGGTTATTTCAAACTTGAATTTTTTTACAAATCTCATTTCTATGATAAACTTCTATTTTAATATTGAAGAATCTTTCCAATAAATTAAAAGTCAGTGATAGTCATTCAGCACTAGACTTGAATACTCATTATGGTTTAGAAGGGAAAACTGAAACTCCACTAGCGCATGACAGAGTCTTGTGATAACAACATTCAGTTATTATCTCTTAAGTGTGCATTCATTTTCAAGTTTACATTGACAATTCAATTGCCTTGATTTTGAATTTATACAGTATATTATAAGACATGACAAATGGATGAAGAACTCTCCACAATAAGGAATAATGTGTAAAATTCATCAGTGGTATTTAGCAGTGATCATCACAAGCAAAAGTAGTATTATCAACAAAAGAGTATATAAAGTTTACTGTAAAAAAGGTTTTCCAAACTACCGTACTCATGATACCACAGATTAACATGCGTTGTCCTTTATCCACACAGTAGCCAACCAGATAAACTAAATGGCGATGATGCAGCCCACTTAGCAGTGAGACTTGCAGTAAGAACAACCTAAATCATAAGATAATCTGGGTTTTACTACATTTTAGAGTCATATTTATTTATAAAATCCATGTCAAAAAATAATGAAAATTGGAAATCGTCTACCTTCATGAGGTAGAAGCTTAATTATCAACAAACATAAATAGTAGGTAGAGGAATAATTTATAGAGGGGCCAAAGAGGTAGCTAAATTACTTTACAAGGAGAACAATACAAATTTGATTAACATCTATTGACAATGACGATTCATATTAAAACCAGTTGCATGACAAATGCATATCAGGACGTAGATTTCGGAAATAAAGGGACATATGGATACTCTTTAAGAACATCTTAGTTTTCATTGTTGGATGAAAGCAATATCATATGATCCCATTGTAGCATCTTCCTTTCAGCTTAATGAAAACTCAGTAACTGAATGTTGTTATCACAAAACTCTTCCTCATTCTTATCCTCACTTTCTTTAAGACCTCAAATCTGATTGTGACTATTCGAGTACACAATACAGTGCCATCTATCTGAATTTCTTCATTCCTTGAGTTTCAAATTTCTCAATTTCTAAAGAAGACCTGCAAATTCAGTATTGTAATTTGGAAACAATTCTTTTCCTTTTTCTAATGGGTTGTGATTACAGGTCTATACCCTAATTTTATGAAGAAAAATATAACCTAAAATGTTAAATGACATATAATCTTTACATAACAAATGAGATCAGTAATCAGAAAAATAAGACAGATAACATACTACAACATCCTACAATATAATGTTAGTGTGAAAATTCTTCACTATCTGTGCATATAGTTTGAACAAATCATCTGATTATATTAGAGAAGATCAAATGCAGATTTGACCTGAAGTGAAATCATACACACTGCTCACACCATAAAGCTTTGTTGACCCAAGTAAAGGTGAAGTTTTGAAGACTAACAAAGGAACTCATACATGGACTAGGTCCATCTTGTGAAACACAGTTATGATCAACTCAAACATGGGAGATGCACGTGAAGGAGATAAAACTAACTTATCAGAAATTATATCTCCTTATCATGATCAAAAAGGTTGCATATTGGATAAGGAGAAAGACTCCTTACACAAAGAGAAACATGGCTTAAGAAATGGATAGAGTTAATGGATGAGACCAACTAGAACTCTTTTACCAAGGGAAGAGTAGCTTCTGTATTCTAGTCAATCTCTTTTTACTAACTCCATAAATATGAGTGTTGTTCTCATTTACAGGCAATGCACATAAGCAAAAGTTAAACGTGAATTGAGAGAAAAATAGCCAGGTAATTTTACAATTTATGTGTGATTCAAGCGTGTTAAAGCTACTTGAACCAGATAGAAAAACTAGTTCCAAGTGTATGTCTTTTATTCTAGTTCAATTGTAGTAGATGTTTTAATATTGTTCCTTTCAGTTTTATCTAGAAGCAATTGTATTAGATACTTAGAATTTTCAAGTTAGAGTTAACTTGAAGTTGTCGCAACATTTGAAGTTGTGTCTTACAACGGGATTAGAGTTAATACTAGTTTTACAAAAGAGTTTTTTGTGAACGCAATTTTTGGCTCTGGGATTTTAGTGGAAAGTTTGGGAAAATCCTACTACAAGGTAGGTCATAATTTTTCTATCTTTTGAGCCAAGTGTTTTTCACGTAAAATATATATGTTCTTCATTTTCTGTGTTTATTATTTTGCAGCAGTAGTAGTTGGAATACATAGAAGAACCAAGTCCTTCTATAATCAAGTTAAGCGAAAATTGGGTACCACACAAATCACCTTCGCCCCCCCCCCCCCCCCCCGTGTGGTATTGAAGTATAAAACATCAATTGGTATCAGAGCAGGTTATCCTTGAAGAGGCTAACACCTTAGGAAAAGATCTAGATGAGTGCACCACTTGGAAATTGGGAAGGATAATCCACTGCTAAACCTCCACTCTTTAATGGCTAGTACTATTCACGGTGGAAGAACAGGATGAGAGACCACATCATAGGAGAAGATTATGAACTTTGGGACTTTGTTACTAATGTTCCCTTGGCTACTACAAAGAAGGATGTTGAAGGAGTGGATGTGCCAAAGACTAGAGTTGACTGTACTGCTGAAGATTTGAAGAAATGTGATAAGAATGCCAAGGCCAAGAAATGGATTGTATGTGGAATAGGTCTTGATGAGTATAGCAGAATTCAAAGTTGTACTACTGATAAAGAGATCTGGTCCACTCTACAAGTGGACCATGAAGGAACTCCTCAAGTAAAGAGATCAAGAGGAACACTGTTGTATTCTCAATATGAGAATTTCACCATGAAGGAAGGAGAAACCGTCCAAGAGATGTCACAAGGTTCTCAACACTAACAAATAAACTTAAGTGTCTTAGAAGAATTATCCTTGAAGAAGACAAGGTTGAAAAAATCTTCACAAGGGTCTTGCCTGTAACTTGGGAAAGCAAAATCACTGCTATTCAGGAATCAAAGAACATTGCTACTCTCAAGTTGGATGAGCTGATTGGAAATCTCACTGCCTATGAACTGAGAAGGAAAAACATGAAGATGGATGCCGCCAAGAAGGAAAGAAGCCTGGCTCTCAGAATAGCTGAAGGTGCAGATTTGGAGGATGATGAAATGGATATGATCATAAGGGATTTCAAAAAGTACCTAATGAGAGGAAATAGTTCTTCAAGAGGTGCAACCTTCAAAAAACCAAGGTCCCCTAAAAAACATACCAATCAGGGCTTCTACGAATACGGCAAAGCTGATCACATGATCAAGAATTGGACTCAGTGGGAAATTGAATGGAAGAAAGAAAGGGCAGAACGAAGAAACGGAAGGAGGAAGAGGTTTAACCCAAGAAGAACAAAGGATCAACAAAGGCTATGGTTGCTTCTTGGGGAGAAAGCTCAGATGAGGATCCAGAAGATGAAGCTAGAGATGAATAAGCACTTATGGCCATTGGAGAATCAGATGATGAACAAGATGTAAGTGTGATTCATCTCAAAGCTAAGATTAAATTTTTGTCAAATAAAAAGCTATCTAAATTACAACTAGACTTCATTGTTGAGTCTGAGGTCATAAACAATGAGAAGCAACAACTGTCTAGGGAATGTGTGATCCTAAAAGCTTAGTGCAAAAATCTGGAACTCAGGGCTAGTGAAAAAGATAGTAAAAAGACTGAGTTGAATAACCAAGTTATTGAACTTGACACCACTGTTTTAGAACTTAAATCTAAAAATTTAAAACTAAAATTATCAATAGGTAAAAAGAAAGCTGATCACACACACCTTACCTTAGAAGAAAACTTAGGAAAAATGAAAGATTAGTTGTACAAAAAGGATGAGCAGATAAGAGTCCTAAACGAAGATCTAGGAAAGGTTAAGCATGAACCAAATAGAAATTGCAAATGGAATAAGTTCTCTGATGCACTATGTTGGCTACAAGAACATCAGTAGCAACAAGAGAGGACTTGGCTGTGGGACCCATGCACCTAAGTGGGATCCCCATAGCAAGTATATCACACTTCCTGAGAACAAAATCTGCACACATTATGGTAAGACTGGTCACTTTAAAAGTGAATGTAATGCAAAAGAAAAGGCCAGTCAAAAGATAAAACCTTTATTCAAGGGAAAAATAGGTTGCCAGGATGGGCTAAACAGAATTTAATTCACCTTTTTGCCTATAGAAAGGGACACAAACTAGTTTGGATTCCTAAGACTAACACCTGATTTTCTTTTGTAGGTTAAAGTGAAGGGGAGAAGCCAAATATGGTACATGGATAGTGGTTGCTCAAAGCATATGACTGGTAGGAAGAACCAGTTCCTTTCACTTGAGGACCTCAAAGGAGGTAATCTCTCCTTTGGAAATGATAAGAAAGGTGAGATCATTAGGGTTAGAAAGGTAGGTAAGATAGACTCACATTCCATTGAGAACGTCTACTTGATAGATGGATTGAAATATAGCCTAATCAGTGTATCACAATTGTGTGACAAAGGTAACTTGGTAGCATTCACTTGTACCAAATGTTTTGTGATAAATCTTACCACTAACGAGATTGTTTTGCAAGAAAAAAGAGTAAACAACATATATACTGTAGATCTGTCCGATATTTCAGAAAATGAACTCACTTGCTTAAGTGTGTGAGACAACGATCCCCACCTTTGGCACAAAAGACTTAGACATGCAAGTTTAAGTCAACTCAAAGACTTGGTGATCGGCTTCCTAACATCAAGTTTAAGGAAGAAAAAGTTTGTGAGGCTTGTGCAAGGGGGGAAGCAGGTAAGATCCTCTTTTAAAAGCAAGAATGTGGTAAGCACGACCAGGTCGATAGAACTGGTTCTTATGGATCTCGGTGGTCCAATGAGAACATTGAACAGAGGTGATAAGAAATATGTAATGGTGATTGTTGATGATTACTCTAGGTTTACTTGGGCATTATTTTTAACATCTAAGGATGAAGCATTTGACATATTTACCACCTTTGTTAGAAAAACTCAGAAACAACTAGGTAATCAACTTGCATCAATTAGGTCTGATCATGGAATTGAATTTGAAAATGTTAAGTTTGCTTAATTTTATGATGAGCATGGTATAGATCATAATTTTTCTACCCTAGGACTCCTCAACAAAATGGAGTAGTTGAAAGAAAGAATAGGACTCTTAAAGATATGGCTAAGACTATGCTGCTTTCTAGTAAACTGCCCCATAGCTTCTGGGCAGAGGCTACAAATACTGTATGTTACATCATTAATAGGTGAATGACTAGACCTTTTGTAGAGAAGACTCCCTATGAGATACTTAAAGGGAGAAAATCAGATATATCCCATCTTAGGGCATTTGAATGCAAGTGCTTTGTGCATAATAATGTAAATGACTCCCTAGGTAATTTGATCCTAGAAGTGATGAGGGAGTATTCTCTTCACATAGCAAAGCTTATAAAGTGTATAACAAAAGAACTTTATGTGTATAAGAAAGCGTACATGTAGTTTTTGATGAAACTAACATTCTTTCTGAGAGACAAGAACATGAAGATGAAGCTATTAGGCTGGTAAAAGAATTGAGTGAAGTCACAGCTCAAGCTCAAGCTGCACCAAAAGAAGGAACAGGTGATAGAACAGGTTTGTCACGACCCTAGTTAACTAATTGTGAACACGTCATGACGGCACCCAGTCTTCTCGACTAGGTAAGCCTAACACAAATTGCGGAAGTAACAACATTTACAAAATTTTAATCAAAAGCTAAATAACATGAGTAATGTATACAGTTGCCGCTTGGCACGTACACTTCAACACTTTAAAATTCTGAAACCTAAAGACCCGGAAACCCACGGGCAACACAGGCTAAAAGTAATACATAGCACTACTCTAATCATTCGAAAAGTCTATAACAAGGAAGAATGGAATAGCATCTAACTAACTAAAGGGGTAGAGTGAGAGGGAGACTCTCCGGTCTGCGGACGCGACAGATATACCTCAAGTCTTCGAAATGCTCCCTGCAGCTACTGATAATGCGCCTGCGTAGAGGTACCTGGATCTGCACATAAAAAACATGCGCAGAAGAGGCGTGAGTACACCACAGCGGTACTCAATAAGTGCCAAGCTTAACCTCGGTTGGGTAGTGACAAGGAAAGGTCAGGGCCCTACTGAGGCAGAAATAATACAGCAACAAAAATATTAACAGTGTAGAAATCTGACGAAAACTAATGAACGCAGCAGTGAAATAAGGCAGATCAATGAAATAATAATACTACAAAGACAGAACATAAGCACAGAGTAAATACAGCTAAATTGCAAGAATGCCAACGAGGGTCTCCCAGGATACCGTCCTGTAGCCCTTTCCTCAACTGCCCAATAGATCTCCCGGGATACCGTTCCGTAATCCAACTCTCATATCAATATCAAGGATCTTCTGGGATACCGTCCCATAGTCCAATCATCAGTGTGTAGGGGAATCTCCCGGGATACCGTCCCGTAGTCCCAAAATAAAAATGCAGGGGGATCTCCCAGGATACTGTCCCGTAGTCCCAAAATAAAAGTGCAGGGGGATCTCCCGGGAATCAAACCTGTAGTCCCAAAGTAAATAAACAAGGGGGGAGCTCTCAGAATTTCCACATCCGTAGTCCCAATGTAAATGCGCAACCAAAATCTGAGGAATATTCAGAAGTGAAGTACATCAATACAACAACAACTCAAAATATCAAATAATTACCAAACTCATGGCAAATAATAGTAGA
>MU778255.1:14128-106641 GCA_026770625.1 Nicotiana glauca
GATAACGATACCTCGGGTGCAATCTAAGTGAACTGTAATGTGAATCTAGCTAGCGTAGCTTGAGAGAGTGCGTCTAGTAAATTATCATAATTGCTTGAGAGAGATTTATGGTAGCTGGAGAGTTCATGATTCATAGAGGCAACTAAGTCACAGCTATAAGAAATATACAACCAAGGAAGTCAACAACGGGGGAAGCCATTACCTTAGAACTTTATTCAAATTGTTTACAATTCTAGCATAGTTAGTTTTCAGTTGTTTATTTATTTTCAATCTTAGCTTCTTAGTGATATTAAACATATACAGCTAAGCCTTAGTTCTCTGTGGGATTCGACATTGGACTTTTAGACCGGATTATATTTGCAGCGACCGCTTATCCTTTTTAGGACTAGAGTTGGGCATGATCAACAGCCTGGTCTCGTGATTCAAGGACACTCGGGGTGAGAGTAGATGGAGTATGTTATGTGTTGAATGGAGTTAGTCTTATTTTTAAGGCAAGCAAGGAGGAACTGGAAGAAGGTAAATCGACTAGCCATAGTTGAATTCGCATATTGGGGCCGGTGATCAGTTCGGTCCACGAGATCAAGTTTCGTGTATGAATTGTGAGGGTATGTGTGAGGCCTATCGGCCGCCGTGATTGATGATTTATCAGGGGCATTCTTTTGTTGTGGCTTGTTATGTGGAAGCAGATTCCGGAAGGGCTATGGTGGCTTGAACTACTACTTGCAGATTTGCACATTCTGCGGTTATGGAAAATTACCTGTGTATTGCTATGATTCTCCTAAAGTGAGTTAAGTGGAAAGTTTGTATATGCTGAAGTGTTAAAATATTAATGATTTCGGAGTTATGATGAGAAAAATCGTGTTCTATCATATGTTGGCACGTCGGGTGCAGTGAGTAGCATGGGAATACGTAGTGAGGATCAAGGTTGTAGTTCAGTGTTGACAAGGATGTTACGGGCTCGGATGAGTAAGGAAAGGGTTGAATGATTAGAGTAAATTAGAATGTTCTCAGCGTTACCTGAGATCGATGTGTTGAGGAAGAGGTTTTTGTATCCTGGTTAAGGATTCTGGATCGCTTTTCAGCGTTAGTGCGCCCGATGGTTTAGATATGCGAACCCTTTATTTATTTTGGAAGATTGTGGGAATGTGTTCCACGGGAAGATTGTACCAATGTGGCATGTAGCCACTTGCTTGGCTAAAGATTTAAATCAAGTACGAGGAATTTGGGTAATATCATTGCCTTGAAAATTTATGCCTGGAGGGCACCTTGTCTATTGGGTTATGAACCAAGGAGGTTTTCTCCGGTTATGACGATTGTTCTCGTGTGTTATGAGAAGAAGGAAAAATTGGTATGGACCTTTTAAAGGTCATTGGCTTAATTTGATATGTTCAGGATCGGCTTGAGATCGGTGGATTGATTTATTTGTGAACCGGGCTTTGTATCAGGCCAGTTGTGTTCATTTCAGCGAGCATTCCCTAGGGAGGAACAGTCAAGGTGTTATTTTGTCATCAGCTATCCCAGGTAGTGATGCATTGCACCGTGTGAGTTTTGAGACGGTATGAGAAATTGTGTATATGTTGAGGTTCCGCGTTGCGATGATGTTAGGAGAGCAGGATGGCTCTTGAGATTTAGATCTTGTATCGCACCTCAGTTGTGCTTGAGTTTTATAGCCTATAGCGCTATGTGTTTTCTCAGGGATGGTATTATGCACTTAGCGTGCTTACGATCAAAAATTCAATATTTTTATTGTAACAAGCAAATTTAGCTCGAAGTGCAATCTCCTTATGTGAGATCTATGTGTGGATCGGGTGGCACGCCGCCATGGGTAAGTCATTTGGATCGGGTTGCACGCCGCAACAGTGTGATGTCGAGTTTGGTCCTCTGTGTGATATTTTTTTCTGTGTGTTTCGCTTCCTATCTTCTAAGGAAAGTCCGTATTAGTGCGGGGGTTAGGTAATTCCTTCCAGAGTTCGATTTCCTTTTGTGTTGCGTTCGGATTAGTGGCATATTGGCACATTGTGGAGTCATATGAGACTTGTGATCGCATTCGGAGTGGCTTAATGCCTCAGCAGTTCGTACTCGGTAAGATGAGATTGTGGGATTTAGGATCAGTGCAATCTGATTATATGAAGTATATTAAGGAGCGAAGATCATTATTTGGTTCATAATGTGGTAATGTTTCTTGTCAGAAGTATAGACTCGATGGTTGGTTGACTCGACAGTTGATTATGAATGTCGGCATCTCATCCGCCATGGCGGTATCGTAATAGTTAGAGTAAGACCTATGTAGGTCATGAGGTGCAATAGGGAGCATCGGATTCGTGGAATTTCGATTAATTCAAACAGAAATGTTATTGTGGTCCTATGAGTAAAGTGATGCAGAGTGTGAATTCAGTAGAGTTATGCAGTCGTGTTTGAGTACAGCGTATAGTGATTGATACGGTGATCGTATGTTGGAAAAAGGCCTGGCATGGAATTCCGGATGTTGGAATTGGGCTCTAAGGCTTATTTGCTTGAATAAAAGGGAATATCTTCAGAATTTATTGAGCCAATGTGCTCGGCTAAGTTGTGGTAGCACGGGGAGGTGCATGAGAAGTTAAGAATCAATTTCAGACTACTTCAGTATAGTTCTCAGCACGCTCGAGGATGAACGTATGTTTAAGTGGGAGAGAATGTAACAACCCGGTCGGTTGTTTCGAGCCCTAGCACATTGTTCAGCAGTCTGAGGCCATGAGCAACTTCATTTCAGGGATTGTGACTTGTTCGCATGGTCGGAACTTAAATTCAGGAAGATCAGAGTTAAATTTAGATGAAAATTCTCATTTGAGAAGCTTAAAGTTGAAAGAATGAACTAGGATTGGAATTTTGAGTAAACAACCTCGGAATCAGGATCTGAAGGTTCCAGCAGGTTCGTATGATGATTTCGGACTTGGGCGTATGCCTGGATTGGGTTTTGGATAACCCGGGAGCGTTTTGGCATCCATTGTGGAAGTTAGCATTTTTGAAAGAATTTCTTAAGTTTGGCTTGGGATTCATTTCAGTGTTATTGATGTTCGTTTGGGATTCCGAGTCTGGGAATAGCTCCGTATGGTGATTCTGGAGTTGGGAGCGCGATCGGAAGTGAATTCGGAGGTCCGTAGGTCTTTTTGGAGCAATTTGGCTAAAGTTAGAATTTGAAGGGTTTCGAGAAGTTTGACCGGAGGTTGACTTTTTGATATCGGGGTCGGAATCCAATTCCGAAAGTTGGAGTAGGTCCTTAATGTCAAATATGACTTGTGTGCAAAATTTGAGGTCAATCAGACGTGATTTGATAGGTTTAAGCATCGGAAATAGAAGTTGAAAAGTTCAAAGTTCATTAAGCTTGGATTGGAGGTCGATTGATGATTTTAGCATTGTTTGATGTGATTTGAGGTCTTGAGAAAGTCCGTAATGTGTTTTGGGATTAGTTGGTAGGTTTGGTTGAGGTCCCAGAAGCCTCGTGTGGATTCCGGGTGATTAACAGATCGAAAATTGGAATTTGGAAGAGAGCTGAAGGCATCTGGTTGCTGGTATTTTCGCTTCTGCGGTTGGTTGACCGCAGAAGTGGCATCGCAAAAGAGAATGGAGAGCCGCAGATGCGGTTTTTGGTCCAAAGCTTGTGGACCGCAGATGCGGTCTAAATTCGGCTGAAGCGGAACCGCATCTGCGGAAGGGTCATCGCAGAAGCGGAAGAGAGGGCCTTGGGGGAGGACCGCATATGCAGTCAAGGCTCCGCAAAAGCGGAACCGCTTCTGCGGTGGTTTGATCACAGAAGCGAAATGGGGGGCTAAGCCAGGGAAACCGCAGAAGCGGCCTTCTGTCCGCTAAAGCGGCTATAATTCCGCAAAAGCGGAAATGACTAGAGGCAGGGGCTTGTTTTAAATCGGGATTTTGGTTCATTTCACCCATTTTGTATGGCTTGGAAGCGATCTTTGGAGAGCTTCAAGGAGGGATTTCATCATCAGTATTAAGGTAAGTCACTCCTATTTATTTCCAAGTTAAATACAAGACTATACCATGGATTTAAGCATGAAATCTTGTAGAAATAATTGGGATTTTGGTGGGAAACCTAAAAAATTATATTCTTGGAATTTAGTCACAATTTTGAGTATAGAATTAAGAGAAAATCATATATTTGAGTTCCTAAGGTCATGGGTAACCTTTATCTTTGAGAAATTTCGGATTCTGGGCACGTGGGCCCGAGGGCATTTTGGTCAACCTTTCGTTCGGAGTTAAGAATTGTTATAAGTTAGTTTGTAATGAATATTTTAGCATATATTAATGGATTTGTGTAACTATTGGCTAGTCTTGGAGCGTGGTGCATCAGTTGGAGCCTTCGGGAGAATGTAGAATGCCTGTTGTGGATCTTCTGAGCGAAGTAAGTCTCCTTTCTAATCTTGTGAGGGGGAATTTACCCCATAGGTGAAGTGAATGATTATGTGTTCTTATTTGTGGGGGCTACGTACACACGAGGTGACGAGAGTCCGTGCGTAGCTATTATTATGCTATTGTCCGGGTAGTCTAGGACCCAAAAGCATATTATATTTGAATTAATTGTGAACTCTTTGATGATTTGAATTGCTTAGATCACATTAAATTAATAAATGGATTTCTAAAAAGAGACTTAAGCTTCGTTTTCTCAAATTATTAAAGAGAATTGGCCTTTCTTGGATAATTGCTCCATGTTGAATTTCTGACTGATTGTCTGTCTGTGTGTGTTTATATTGGACCGGGCCGAACACCTCGGCAGATTAATAGATGCATCTATAGGCGCGTCGTCGACCCTCGACAAGTGCACATTTATTTCTGTTGGATCGGGCCGTCGCCTTGGTATGATTTGCGCATGCTTGTATTGCTGCCTAGACTTATTTAAGTCATTACATGCCTCACTCGGGCTCGATATCATCTTGTTTATAATGAAAAGAAATCTTGAAAAATTTCCTATGAAAGAATTACATGTTTACTTGTTTCCTCTAGCTGGATAAAAATCATGTTAGAAAATTAATCCACTGTTTGATATGTATATTGAGAATAAATAACAGTTGGACCATTAGAGTGTGTAAAAGTTGACCATCTCGTCTCTACCCCTTCGGAATTAGGCGGGACACTCACTGAGTACACGTTGATTACGTACTCATACTACACTTCTGTGTATTTTTGTTGCACAGGTATATACACCTCTAGCAACCTATTGGGTGTAGCAGCATGGAGGATGCTGGGACTAGGTGAGATCGCAGCTAGAGTAGTTCCTTCCAATGTACCATATTTACTTTCCGTCCACTGTATTCCGGGCGAATGTTGCATTTTATTCCCCTATCAGTAGTCACTCATGTACTTGTGACACCGGATTTCTGGAATGGTTTACAACGGATTTGTACTAATTGTTATTATTTAAATTTGAATTCTAATAGTGGACTTTTATTTATAAAAATGGAAGGAAAAACCTTAGATTTTAAAAGTATTAAAAGAGGAATTAATTGATAAGTTAGTTGGCTGGCCTGACAGAGGTGTCCGGCGCCACCACGACCCTTAGTGGATTTTGGGTCGTGACATTAACAATAACAGTTCTTGTCGTGTAACATTGAGTTGAGATTTTTTGGAAAAATTTCAACGTAATATTTTATCCAATTTTGTTCATGGGTTTCATTGATCAAATAGTTGATAACAAGGATCAGTCTCGGTGTGGATACGCATAGAGTCTTCGCACAATCAAAAAATTTTTTTGAAACAAGACTCTCTTCACCAGGTACGTCTTAGATCCGATCTTTGACATGTAAATAAATTTTAAACACGAAAAGTTTTGTTTAGGATTGTTAATGCCTTCCGCTACATGTTGCGAACACCTATATGCAATCCAACAATGTTATCAGAGCCATGGTTTCTCGTGTCTAAATTTTATTTACGAAATATTTTAAGATTATATTTGAAGAAGTTCAAACCATAATACTTGTGTATTGTGCAATATTCAATATGTTTGAATGCATACTAGACTGATATTATTGTGAATAAAATATGTATGTTTTTAAATTAAATTATTGAGATAGATCATATCTTGAATTTGAATTTTCTATATTAGATACAACAGGTATCTATAATAGGTTATTGGATTCTACTGTTATTTTAATTGTTATTAGTTCATGAGATATTAATTAATAATAACATTCTGGCATGAATTCTTTTTATGTAATATATGTGATATATAAGATAAATATGTTAGAAGTATATTGAATATTGTTTTATGTCACGTGCTTGTTCGTTATGTAATTTTTGAATTATTTATTACATGTGATGTAAATTAATTTTGGACTAAGCATGTAGACAACTTGAATTAAATTCACGTGATATAAAGATTTGATCTTCATGTTATTAAAATTTGAGTTCTTAAATAATAAATATAAGATATTTTATTGTAGAGCTATCCATCAAAGTAAATAATTTTACTTATTTCTCGTTTATAAGGAGCGGCCTGACTACCAGGAGACTTATAGTTTGAGAATATGTTAAAATTATTTATTGCATTAGATCCATGGATTGAAAGAATTATTCAATTTTTACTAGACGCCTAGACTTCCCGGGGAGTATAAAATTTAATAAGTTCTTTGTTATCATGATGGTTGAACTCAACTATGCCAATAGGATCGACCTCACTATCAGGGGACTATTTGATGCAGAGCTATTTAAGAAAATTGTATGGGGATACAATTGGTAAGAGTACCTAGCTTTAAAATATATATGTGACTTTACTTCCAAGAGGCTTATACATATTGTTAAAGGATTCCTTTACTCCACTAACAGAAATAAAGATTTCATAAACTATAATGAGTGAAACTAGTTTAAAATAATTAGTGGAAATATCATTTAGATAAAAGTCCATGTCTTTATGATATATGCGAATATGTTCTTATATTATTGTTTTTTCTTTTATATATTTTAGATTTCTTAATATGACAGTCATATCACTGTGTGGAATACTTGAGACCAACAAGTTGGTAGGACCAAACTTCGATGATTGGTACAGAAATTTGAGAATTGTTCTCATGCATGAAAAACTTATTGATGTGATTGATAAGCCTGTAAAGGAAGTCCCAAATGAGAATGATGATGATACCACCAAGATTTATCAAAAATACTTGGAAGAATGTCTTACTACCAAATGCATCATTCTCGCTTCTATGAGTTCTAAGCTCCAGAGGAAACATCAGGATATGGATCCAACTGCAATCATTGAACATCTTATGAAGATGTTTGGTACACAAAGCAGGACTGCAAGATACCAGCTATCTAAGGCTTTATTTGGATCCAAATTGACTGGAAACTCTCCAGTTGGACCCTATGTCAATCGTATGATTGATCTTATTGAAGAACCCGAGAAGTTGGGGTGCAAACTGGGTAAAGAGCTTTCTCAAGATTTGATATTGCAGTCACTCTCTGAATCCTTTTCACAATTTGTTATGAATTTTAATATGCATAAAATTGATTGTAATCTTCATGAGATGCTTAACATGTTGATTGATTATGAGAATCAACTTGCATCCGGGAAGAAGAAAGGAACTGTCATGTTAGTTGGAAACTCTTCTAAGAAAAAGGGTAAGGGTAAATATAAACCCAAAAATAAACCTACTGCGCCTAAGGGTGGTGTGACCAAACCCAAAGGCAAGACAGGCAAAACTGACCAAACTAATGCTGAATGTTTCCATTGTAAGAAGATAGGACACTGGAAGAGAAACTGCTAGGAGTATCTTGCAACTCTAAATGATAAGAAACAAGGTAAGACTCAATTGAAAAATATTTTCAAAGTTTCTTTAACTACAATTGATGTTTCATTATGGATATTAGATACTGGAAGTAGTTATAATATCTGCAATATGTTACAGGGGTTCCAACTAAGTAGAAGGTTGAAGAAAAGAGAAATTAATCTACAAGTTGAAAATAGTGAAAAAGTTGTTGCCATAGCTGTAGGATCAATTTATTTAATAATGTCTACGGGCAAAGTACTTATGTTGGATGATTGTTATTACGTTCCTAAATTTGTTTCGAACATAATTTCAGCTTCTATGTTAGATAAACGTGGTTTTCACATAAATATAGGCAATGGTATTTGCTCAATTTATTATGGTGATAATTTATATATGAATGGCTATCTCCAACATGATGTTTATGTCTTACCTAATATGAATGCTAATTCAATTATGCATGTTTTAAGTCTTAAGAGAAAACGAGATGATCAAGTAAATCATACATACCTTTGGCATTGTAGACTTGGTCATATTGGAGAGAAAAGAATTAACAAGTTGTACAAGGAAGGGTACCTTGACAAATATGATTTTGAATCATATCCAACTTGTGAATCTTGTCTCAAAGGAAAAATGACCAAATCTCCATTTACTGGAAATGGAGAAAGAGCTACTGAATTATTGGGAGTAATTCATACAGATGTTTGTGGGCCCATGAAAATTCAAGCTAGAGGTGATATTCTTACTTCATCACTTTCACTGATGATATGTCAAGATATGGATTTGTGTATCTTATGAAACACAAATCTGAATCTTTTGAAATGTTCAAAAGGTTCCGTAGTGAAGTTGAGAAACAGACAGGTAAAAGTATCAAGGTACTAAGGTCTGATAGAGGTGGAGAATATCTTAGTGAAGATTTTACAAAGTATCTCAAAGAGAATGAGATTCTCTCACAGTGGACACCTCTAGGAACACCACAACATAAAGGAGAAATCGAACCTTATTAGATATGGTGAGATCTATGATGGGGTTCACTGATCTTCCAATAAATTTGTGGGGATATGCTTTGGAAGCAACAACATACTTACTAAATAAAGTTCTCACTAAGTTAGTCTCTACAACACCATATGAGACATGGAAAGGATGTAAGCTTAACCTTAAACATATTAAAGTTTGGAGTAGTCCAGCTTATTTTAAGAGAATGCAGTCTGATAAACTTGACTCAAGATCTGATAAATGTAGTTTCATTGGATATCCCAAAGAAACAATGGAATATTATTTCTATCACCCTTCTGACTATAAAGTGTTTGTGGCCAAGGGAGCAACTTTTTTGGAAAGGGAATTTCTTTTAGAAGGAAATTATGATGGAGAAATAGAACTTAATAAAGTTCAAGAAACTAATGAATTAACACAATATAAAGATCATGAGACCCAAGTTGAAGAACCTTTATTGGATTTTTTGAAGTTGCCAAGCAAGTTTCCATCTTCAACGGTTGAAGTTCAAAAACTAAATGTAGTTCAAGAACAGGTTAATGAACCAGTTCCAAACCAAATTGAACACTAACTAAATCTAGCACAAGGTGAACAGGTTGTACAAGTACCTCTTAGAAGGTCTACACGAGAACGTCATGTACCAACTAGATTAAATCTAATGGTACAAGATGATGTATCAAATGAGGTTGATCATAATGATGATGACGAACCTAAGACCTATGAAGAAGCTATACAAAGTTATGATTATGAGAAATGGCAAAAGGACATGGAATCCGAAATGGAATCCATGAAGGAAAATAAAGTATGGACTTTTGTTGAACCTTCAAAGTATATAAAACCTATAGTTTGTAAATGGATTTTTAAGAAAAAGATTGGAGCAGACAGAAAGGTGGAGACCTACAAAGCCCATCTTGTTGCCAAAGGATATCGTCAGAAAGAAGGAGTCGACTATGATGAAACTTTATCTCCCATGGCAATGCTCAAATCAATTTGGATTTTGCTTGCTATAGTAGCATACTATGATTATAAAATATGGCAAATGGATGTGAAAACAACTTTTCTTAATGGTGAGCTAGAAGAGGATGTGTACATGACACAACCTGAAAGTTTCACATCTTCGTCTGATCATAATAAAATTTGCAAGCTACAAAGATCTATTTATGGAATAAAGCGAGCTTCTCGAAGTTGGAATATTCGCTTTAACAAGACAATTGAAAAGTTCAATTTTGTTAGATGCGACGAAGAACCTTGTGTGTACAAAAAGGTTAATGGGAGCACAATTATATTCTTAGTGTTGTATGTTGATGATATATTGCTTATAGGAAATGACATAACGGCATTGCAAACTACCAAGATTTGGCTATCTGAACAATTCTCCATGAAAGACTTGGGAGAAGCAACTTATATATTAGGAATAAAGATCTATAGAGATAGATCTAGGAAGCTGCTTGGACTTTCCCAGTCTTTGTACATTGATACCATCTTAAAGAGGTATAACATGGATAATTCCAAAAGAGGCTATCTACCAATTGGCACTGGAATTACTCTCAGTAGGAAGGATTGTCCTAAAACATCTGAAAAGAGAGAACACATGAGTAGGATCCCATACACTAGTGCAGTGGGAGCTATCATGTATACCATGACATGTACACGTCTTGATGTGGCTTATGCACTTAGAATGACTAGCTCATATCAGGAAAATCCTTGTGAGGAACATTAGAAGGCGGTGAAGACCATTCTTAAGTACTTAAGAAGGACTAAAGACCAATTCCTCATCTATGGAGATTTTGAGTTGAAACTTGAAGGTTATACTGATGCAAGTTTCTCTTCAGATAAAGATGATAGCAAGTCTATTTCTGGTTATGCATTCACCCTAAATGGTGGTGTGCTAAGTTGGAAAAGTTCCAAACAAACTACAATAGTTGATTCAATGACAGAAGTAGAATATATAGTAGCTAGTGAGGCTGCTAAGGAAGCTGTATAGATGAAAAAGTTCTTAACTGAACTTGGTGTGGTTCCTTCAATAGAAGGTGCGGTTCCACTGTTGTGTGAAAATACTGGAGCCATTGCTCAAGAAAAAGAACCAAGATCACACAAAAAGTCCAAACACGTTCTGTGAAGGTATCACTTGATAAGAGAGGTCATTGAACGTGGAGATTCAAAAAGTTTATGGAAAGGAAAATGCAACAAACCCCTTCACTAAAGCTCTTGGTGCAAAGGAGTTTGACAAACACAAGTAGAAATTGGGGATGAAGTACAAGAGCGATTGGCTCTAGTGCAAGTGGGAGATTTCTTAGGGATATAGTATATATGCCCTAGATCCAATATCATATTTGATTATTTGAACATATTTTTGTGAAGGTTATTTGATATAAAATATATATAGCATTTGATATTCTTTTATCATAGTTATTATTAATTATTTGATTAACTTGATAAGGTCCTTGATTAAATTTTGAGATTTGACACTGTGATGGAGATCATGATAATGAAGTCAAGTTTCTTATAATTTAATCTAAATTTGTTCTTGATCGTAGGATTATTAATTTGTTCTTAATCGTAGGATTATTAATTTGGATAATGAGAGTCAATTATTAATATCACGTTGTTGGGATAAAAATAAATAATCTCCCGCCAAGGAATAATACCCACGGTAAATAACAATAACACAAGAGAGTAACAACGACACCAAATATTTTAATGGGGTAAAATACAATACCCAAGCAGAGCAATATTACCACTATATTATTACAACTTAGCAGTGTCAAGAGACTACTACAACTTCGAAAGAAATAACACCCTTTATTTTAAATACCTCACTATAATATTACTCTTACTCACTATTTATTTCACAGACTACAATCTGTAAATTACTCTCTCTACGCTCTATTGCGCTCTCTCTGATTTGGTTTTTCTGCAATGAGGAACGAAGCCTGCTATTTATAGCAAAACTTGCCAACCATTGGACCAATCAGAATGGTTTATCTCTTTGCAATTTGCATTGCAATTTGTAACCGGCCAAAACAAGTTTTGGCAACTTGTTGCAACATGTAAATTTTCTTTGTTTCTCTTGTTATTTCAACAAGTTGTTATTGCAACTTGTTTCTAAATCTTTTAATTTCCTTTTTAATAAATTTCTTTTTATTTGATGAGGTCCCACAAATCTCTCCCTTAATTTTGATTTTTTTTCTTCATTCCAAGTCTCGATCTCAATCTCTGAAAATCTTCAAACCTGAGAGGCTTTGTAAAGATATCTGCAACTTGATCATGAGACTTCATATATTTGAGCTCGACTTCCTTCTTCGCAATGCATTCTCTAATGAAGTGATACCTTGTATCAATATGCTTCTTTCGATCATGATACACTGGATTCTTCGCGAGTGCTTGTGCGGATTTGTTGTCAATACAAATATTTGTAGCTTCAATTTGTGGCAAATTGAGCTCCTTCAATAATCTTTTCGGCCAAATAGCATGATAGTTACAAGATGTTGCTGCTATATATTCAGCTTCGCAAGTCTATAGAGTAACAATTGATTGTTTCTTTGAACTCGAAGAAATAACAGAATTACCCAAGAAAAACACAAAACCAGTGGTGCTTTTTCTATCATCAACATCTCCCGCATAATCACTATCACAATATCCCATAAGGTTGGAGTCCTTAGAAGAAGAACAAAATAACCCAAAGTCAATTGTACCTTTTAGGTAACGAAGAATTCTTCTAATGACTTTCAAATGAGTGGAGGTAGGAGCTTCCATGAAGCGGCTTACTACTCCAACTGCAAAGAGTATATCTGGCCTGGTACAAGTCAAGTACCTCAAACTTTCCACAAGACTTTTGAATAATGTGGGATCCACTTTTTCTGCTTCATCAAACTTGAACAATTCTGTCCTACTCTCCATCGGTGTGTTCACGGGGTTGCAATCGAGCATGTTGAATTTCTTCAATATCTCTTTTGTATAGCTTTCTTGAGAGATAAAAATTCCATCCTCCATCTGCTTCACTTCTAGGCCCAGGTAGTATGGCATGAGCCCTACGTCTGCCATCTCAAACTCACGGGACATATCTTTCTTAAATATCAGTGATGTGGACCAAATTCGTAAAGGGAAAGAGATAAAATTGACTTGAACAAACTTTGAGCAGCGAAAATCAGAACCCAAAAAGGAGAAAAAGGAAGAAAAAGACATACGTACTGATTTGTAAAAGGAAAATCAAGTTACTAACCCATATTTCCTGGTTTACCCTTGATGATGATTATGAGATTATACTTTTTTTCTCCGATCAACTTTGAGTGAGATACGGACGTCTGACGACGGTGGAAGTGTCTGGGGATGAGATTTGGGTATTATGGCTAAAAGGAAAAAAGGAAACTATTCCGACCATTCTGACCATAATCCCTTGTTGATTAAGCTTAAATCAATCAATAATACTAGTGCTAAACCATTTAGGCTGGAAACTATTTGGTGCACCCATCCTGACTTTATTAATATAGTCACTTCAAATTGAAAGGATAATGACTTTAAAACTGCTATTTTTTCTTTCGCGAATAGAGTTAAAGCACGGAAAGATTCTACTTGGAGGCCTCTTTCATAGAAGAAAAGGCTTTAATATTAGCTAGACTAAGCGGTATTCAGAACTCTAGGAAATCTTCAAACTTTAGAAGTTTTCTTGAAACTGGAGTATAACAACATCCTCAAACTTGAAGAAGACGACTGGAAAGTTAGGGCTAACGTTTCTTGGTTAAATGATGGAGATGCAAATATTAATTTCTTTCATATCACTGCTACAAATAGAAAAAAGAGGAACAATGTTACTCACTTTAAGAATGACCAAGGTGAATGGATTGATGACCATGCTGCTATCATGTCCCACACCTTACAATATTTTGAGAATATGGTTACCTCCTCTCATATTCACTCTAATTGGAAACATATTCTCACTAGTCCAAAAAGCTTTGATAATATAGATTTATCTGCCTCAGACAAACCTTTAACGAATAGTGAAGTAACCTCTGCTCTTTTTTTCTTTTAAGCCTTTTTGCAACAACTAAAATATATTTCTATACTAATTAAATGTGAGATTGAGGAATTAATTAATTTTATTGTAGCTATTGGGTCAAATATTAAATTTGTAGATGAAAATTTATTACCATATATGATATTGTACTAAGTGGTTAGTGGCTAACTTATTCACTATATTTATGTAGATGACTTTGGTTATTTATTAAATGAATAGGAGTGGGCTATGCCCATTTTCTTAGGACTGCCACGTTTTCATTGGCAAAAAAAAGTAGAAAATTGGGTAATTAATTCCAGGGTCTTGAAACAAAGAGGCAAAAACATTTAGAGACGAACTAGTTTAGGGAAATTATTGGCATCATCGTAAGAAGCTACGTGATTAACTTTCTTAGTGCAGATTGAGGCCATTGGAGGCCGTTTGGTCGGTGTTCTAGAAGTCGCAAGGTTGGGAAATTTTGCGTTAGCCAGGTAAATGAGACTTTAAGTTTTGATCATTGCTTTTCTAAAACCCATTTCGAAAATGTATTTACTCAGCATGGTCCATATGTTGGGGACAAGCGCGCGCTTAGCAGAATCGGTGATTTTAGACTAGCCGCAAATATATTATTTTTATAAAAAATACGAATACAAAAAGATTTGTTTTTATAAGTTGTTTGATGGCGTGATAAGGTTGTGAGCCATGTTGTTGAGTTTGGGACTGATGTGCGTTATAATATTGAGTTTGATACGGTTGTGCGCCATGATAATAAATTTGATACGGCTGTGCACCGTGATATTGAGTTTGATACGGTTGTGCACCATGATATTGAGTTTGATACGGTTGTGTTGAGTTTAAAACGGCTGTGTGCCATGATATTAAGTTTGATATGGCTGTGCACCATGATATTGAGTTTGAGATGGTTGTACACCATAATATTGAGTTTGAAACGGTTGTGCGCCATGATATTGAGTTTGAGACGGTTGTGCACCATGATGTTGAAGCATTGTGTATGCTTCTTGATATTTATATTTTGGGCATTGTATATGCTTCAATAAGTATTGTGTGTTGATACCCAATTTTTTCTATATATTTTAAATATACATAAAACCTTCAAAATAGCATATACATGTATATATAAACATGAACAAGGCTTCCATTATTTTTCCCATAATTTTAGGGGTTTAAATTGGTTTATTTTCTCCCCTTTTATCCATAAAATCCCCAATAATTATTTCCAAAATTATTGTTTTGATAATTCATTAATTTTATTTCCATACTTTTGCCAAAATATGGCTAATGTAATTTTTATGTATTTTTACAATTATATTTAGTATTTTAAAGCTAAATTGTATATAATTGTAATGTTAGCCCATTTTAAAATATAATTATATTTTATATACATAAAATTGGCCCCTGTATTTTTAAAATGTTAATTATGTATTTTAAATTATTTTGGCAGCTTAAATTATTTTCTAAATATTACTTATTATTTATTAAAATTAAAATAGGAAAAGCTGGCTATTTAAATAACAACCAAATTTGTCTTTCAATTATAGCCAAATCGGACCCCAATCCCAGCCCAATTTTATAATTAAAAACCTGACTCATACCCTATTGACACTTACCCAAACCCGGAACCCACCTACCCGATTGAATCTTGACCGTTGATCTCCCAGATCAATGGTCCAAATAATCCCCTTCCTTTTTTAACTCCGATCAACCCCCCCCCCCCCCCCCAAATCGCATTTCTAATCCGCCGCCTTTCGATGCTCTCATCTCCCTCTTCTCTCTCAACCTAACCCTAATCACTTTTCACTGCCACCTCCTTCTTCGGTCATCTCCGGCGGCTACCTCTCAGCCCCAAGCTTCCAATGGTCATTTCCCGTCTTGCTCATCATCTATAAGGCCCTCAAGGGTCCTGGTCCATGTCGATTGTGACCTAGGGTCTCTGATTCTGTTGTTCGAGGCTTCTATGGTGTGATTTTGGGCAAAATCACACCATATGTGTTACGATTTGTGAAGTTACAATAGGTCCTTTCGATTTCTAGATGGGTTTCCATTTTGAAACCCTAACTCTCTTCTGAATCTCTAAGATCTATGTTATTTTCATGCTTTAATCTTGTTTCCTTCTATGATTTGCTTATTCTCGAGCTTTCTTTTGAAAGATCCTCTACTTTAAAACGTTTTTTACTTTCTTTGAAAAATAGGGTTTTCTCGGAGTTCTTTCTACACCTGTCCCAACCGATTTCTTCATGATTAAACCTTTCTTCCTTGCTTATTTTGACTGATTCTTTGTTCCTACTTCTTTTTAACTCGACTCTGTTAAAAGCCCTAATTTTTAAAGATTTTCTTTGCTTTGTTTCTATGTGTTAGCATGATTCTCTTTACTTTGTTTCTGTGTGTTAGCATGATTCTCTTTACCTTGTTTTTGTGTGTCGGCATTATTCTCCTTATTTTGTTTCTGTGTGTTAGCATGATTCTCTTTACTTTGTTGTTGTGTATTATCATGATCCTCTTTACCTTGTTTCTGTGTATTAGTATGACTTTCTTTGCCTTGGTTTTGTGTGTTAGCCTGTTTACCTGATTCTCGTTAATCTCGCATGGTCACCATGCTTCGAATATGTTCTGCTGAATCTTTAGCCTACTTATATCACATATATATGATTGTGTTTGCTCATCTCTTGTTTCTTTCTATCTATATGACCGACCTTGTTTGTTTTTCGTCTCTATTTATATGTTAAAAATACAGAATCATGACTCCCCATGATTGATTCTGATTTTCCTTAATTGATGGTAATTGAAATATCTTCTTTTAAAAGTCCTAAAAGCTTTACCTCGTCCGTGTAAATTAACTGATTTCATTACCTTATCCAGTATGGTACTTTGTTTTACTTAGACTTTCCTTAATTGGGTTTTCTTGAATTTAGTCCTAATTGGATACTCTATTCCTACTGAACCTTGACTCTTTCCTTATTTAATCATACACTAATTTTTCTTCCTACCTTATATGGTGTTGAATCTTTCCATTTGGTCTTGATTTCCTTAACCTAAGGAAGTACTTCCTTGATTCTTTAATTGATTGATTCTGAGTTCTTAAATTAGTGCACTACTATGATTTTTACCTTATTCCACTACCTACTTTCAACTATAAATACTCTAAGTCTTTTACAAACAAGGGGGATTTGGCTTTCAAAAATTCCTCTCTTATTAAATATCATTGTTCTCCAGTCTTTAATAAATTTCTTTCAACCTGTGTCCTGCACTTCCACTTCACTCTTAGTTAATAAGTTCTGCCCCCTCTAGCATGTGTACTGCCTTGGGATCCTCTTGAGAACCCTCTGAACTCTGGCATACTGAGGCTGACCTTTCCACACTGCACTGGTTCAATGCTTGGCTACTAAGTCTAGGTCTAAGCATTGCCCGAGGTCTTTTAGGAAACTTTGATGCACCTAGACTCTGATTTGTCTTGAAAGACCATTGGAGGCTTTGGGAAACTCGGGCCTAATTGCAGGCTCTCTATAGAATAACTTCTTGATTTTCTACTTTTACTTATGTAATTTCTTTATTGGCCTGTAATAATTTGTAAACAGATATTTGGGGTATTTAGTAAAAGGGCGGGTAGATGTATACTTTGTGGGGTAACATGGGTAGAAATCCTGCTCTTAGGGTTTATTTTCAAATATGCCTATTTCACTTAATAGAAAACATGTCCATAGGTTTTTATTCTTGTTGAATATGATTGCTTTTTGCATAATAGAATCATGCCTATAGGATTCCACTTCAAATTCCTTTGCATCAAATATAAATCATGCCTATAAGGACTTCACTTTTAATGTCGTTTGCATCAGATAGAAACCATGTTCATAAAATTTTGCATTTGTCGTGTTAGAAACCATGTTTCTAGGTTCCAAGCCACCATGTCTTAAATCAATTGAAATATAGATACCATGTCTATTGGGCTTAATTTCGATTCAGTTCTAATAAGTCTTTCATATGTTACTGCCAGTTGACTAAAACCTGTAACGCGCCTAGATACCATGCCTGTAGGGATTTCTATTTGCAATTACGTCTGATAATCTAATTATCCTAATAAGTCAATTTCATTTCTCCTAGTTTACTTTTTAAAACTGGTCTTATTAAGCGATCACATTTCCTGAAAATAGTTCTTTCAAAATTGCTTTAATGTCATTAAATATCCCGCCTATCGATATTAAAATGGTCTATTTCAAAAACTTGATTGTTTCTGCATTAATATAGGCACAATACTGCATATAGGCAGGCTTTAGGGAATTTTTAAAGCCTGCATTTCCTTGAAGTTGTTTCCGTCGTTCAACGTTTCTAATTCTAATAAGTTGTTAAAGAGGAGTCCTTAGGCAACTACTAGGTTGTAACTTCTGGATCTAAAAGTGGTGTATTTCTGCATAATCACTTAGAAATCCTGCTTTAGGACTTTGATTAATGAAGATCTTAATTGTGCTTGAGACATGCTATTTGTATGTATGTTTGAGGAGGAAACTGTAAGCCTCTTAATTGCTCCCATTATGTGAAAGTCCTAAATGCTTTTTGACTGTCGCCTAAGATTTTTGCCTTTAAAACCTTAGGGGTACGTCTAGAACCACCTATAGGTAAAGGTCCTAACTCCCTCCGGGACTGTTAAGAAGGGACATATAGCAGCACGCAATAGATATCAGTGACCAAACACTCGCTTTGCATGACCAATAAGGGGATGGCAAGGATAGACATGGGATATGATGACTACGCGTTAATGTCACGTGTAGCCCCTCATTGAGGAATGTCTACCAGACATTGTGTGGAGTGATCCTGTAGGATAAACAACCTAGGACCCCTCCTCTCTTTGTTTAAAACTTTATTTTTATAATTTGTTCAAACTTCTATTTCACTACTTGAATTGTTCAATGTGCTTTACAAGCAACTCATCTGATTCAACTATTTGTATGGACTAATTTGTGAATATAAGTTTGGCTAGGACCCACAGTTGTGGACCAAGAAGGGTTCCTAACACCTTCCCCTCGAGGTTACTTCGAGCCCTTACCCTAATCTCTGAAAATGAGAACCAACCCAAGAGTTAACTACTTTAGGTGCCCTAATGCACCTTAATCTGTTAGGTGGCGACTCTTGAAATACCCAATTCCCAAAAGGAAATGAGTCGTTACACCCCGTGAATGTTGAAAACCTTTAGGCTCTTACCATAACGAACTTGTCTTCACAAATTAGTCCAAGCATGCTTTATCCCGTACCCTTCTCCCTTATTTGAATTTAACTGTTTATTTTAAGCATTTATGATTCCTTTATTACCCTGAAAACTGACTTGTCTCCTTATTTTTCTTTCTCTGTAACTTTCTTTTTAATTATTTAAATACTGTATTTATTTCTTCCTACGTGAAAATACTTGCCTACATGTTATTAACTGCTGTATAAACCATGCTTCACATCATATTCCACTCGTGCGTATCAAATCCTATAGCAACGCTTTAATGAGTAGTTGCGCTCTTCCTGTTTACTACTCTTAAATTCAGAAAGGCTTATTTGCGATAAAACCAGTCGATCAGCGGTGCAGTCGACGGTTTCGTGCCTTCCCCTTCAAGTTGTCCGCTTGAGGGTACCGGTCTAAAACCCCATAGAAACCTTACTCTATTTAAATTGTGCATGCATCATGGTCAAACCTAGTTAGGTCAGTTATGTTGTCCACATAATGATCCTTTAAGATAAGCCTTATCCAAAGTCCATCGGGTTTTCCATAATCCCAACGGACACAAATACGTTCTGTGCATTAATTTGGAGAACAAAATGCCGATATGCTAATCATAAATGTATTAATAGTCGAATCTGGTGGGGGTAAGACCTAACCCTTTGTTTTGCAGAAAACTGAGGCACGAGGTCTCCAAATTTGGTATGGTTAGCAATACCCCTCCATTGTTGCTAGATTGGCGCGAAGATCTCTCCTCAAGCGACAAGAAACATGTGAAAAAGTACCTGGGAAACTTTCCATCCTTGCTAGATATTGAACCAAACAACAAATTAATCGAGGCTGCTACTCTATTTTGGGATAGTGAAAGAGCGGTGTTCTATTTCGGTGACATAGAAATGACACCACTTCTAGAGGAAATAGGAGGACTTGCAGGGTTAACTTGGGACAGTCATGGGCTTTTGGTGCCAGAAAACTGTACAGAAAGAGGATTTTTGAAGATGATGGGGCTGAAAAAGAATGTCGACCTAGTGTGCCTGAAGGACTCCTACATACCTTTCGAATATCTCTACGAGAGGTATGGCCATAGCAAGTCTTTCCGAACTTACCATGATGAGATCGACCTTACTTCACTGGGTCACATCCACCGCAGAGTGTTCATTTTCATCGTGTGATTTCTGGGGATGATAGTATTCCCGATGAAAAAGGCAAGAATCCACACTAGGCTGGCCATGGTCGCCAGAACTATGATGGAGGGGATTAATGGACAGACCTAAACCATAGTCCCCATGATCATAGCTGATATATACATGGCCCTAGAACGCTGTCAAAGAGGGGTCAAGCATTTCGAAGGTGGTAACTTATTGCTGCAGTCATGGTTGTTGGAGCATCTCCAAAAGGGTTGCTATCGCCAACAATTTCCGCGAAGGGCTTGGAACGACCACATTGCTTTTCATCACCCTAGGCAGATGACCTACATTTCGGACAGATTTACTCAACCTGAAAATGCCAGCGAATGGGTAGAGTTCTTCGACAATCTGACCGAGGGACAGGTGCAGTGGATGGTTGAATGGTTTCCAACGGACGAGTTTATTATCAGGCCCAGGGATGCTTCACATTTGGTGTTGATCTGGTTAAGAGGTATATGTCCATATGTCCCTATGCGAGTTATGAGGCAAGCAGGTAGAAAGCAGGTTGTACCAAGGTCATCAAGATGAGTCACTTCAGGCAGACTTTCAAGACGGCGATGTCCCTTACAAGTGCCAAGATCAACATATGTGGCACTACAAAATCATTGCGGAGAAGAATACCATTGAGCCGGACAGATATCTTGTAGGGTGCGAACTTCTGTACTCGGCCTAGCTAGGGGACAATCTGAAAGGAATAGTGACACCAGTGACCGGTCGAGGAAACAAAATTATAGATGAGGAAGCTGAAACCCAAGTCAAATACAATAGGCTGCGCAAAAGGGTTCACGACTCTGAAAATGAGCACCGGGAAATACATGAGAAGAACACCAGGTTGATTGAGGAATGGAAAGAAATGGCGGTCACCTCTAATAGGAAAATGGAGTACCTGGAGCATGAAATGGTAGAGATAGAAGGAAAAGCATCTATATAACGGATTCCAGAAGATCGAATCTGGGTAAGGTCCTTCTAGGACCAAATAGATTAGGATTATTTGCTTTCGTTAAAATGTAATAAGGCCAAGTGCCAGTAGCGACTTGTTTTACTATTACGTCAATGTTGTTTTTGGATTCATCTACTTTTATGTTATGAAATGAAGCATTTATTGGCATTTGAAGTTCTCCAAATTTATTTGTCGCTAGGTCTACCTCGGGCGCAAAGAGACTCCAAAATTAGGATACGAGTGTATATTTCACAATATGTGTTTAAATACTGCAAACATTTCGGAACCCCCACTAACTTGTTACCTTTTTGTTTTGTTTATTTTATTATTATTCCCATCCCCATATGTTGGTTCATCCATACTGGCATCATCGGCATATCATACCAGATCTAGAGGCCCTCCACCTCCTCCTCCTCCAAGCAACACAAAAAGTAGAGGGAAAGCAAAGATGGACGACTTAAGTGGAATACGAAAGGAAAGCATTGAGAACGTAGAGACCTTCGACTGCCGCAGTACTTCGGCCCCAAACGACCTGGTTTTGAGACTTGAACAAAAAATATTGGAACTGCAAGGAGAACTTGAGCAGGTCCGCAATTTGGCAAAGTTGTCACTTACCCTCAACGTCCCTGTTGTCCACCAACAGAACGCAAAGAACCCAACACCTCCTCAAAAAACACAGAACCAACAACCGTAAAATCCTACCGTACCAAATCAATGCGCAACTCCACCATAAAATATCAATCCATTGCCGATACCAACTCCAAGACAACATCACCAACCAATACTGTACCCACCAACCACCGCTTACCATACCCCCCCAAAATACACCACTACTCATTCCTGATCCATAAAACTCCACCAATGACCATCGCTATACCCAAGTTTCTGGCACCCATAAATGCAATCCCATATACATGGAAATTGTACCACGTTCTACCCAACCAATCTCCTGTGCATCGGAACCCTCCGAAAAAGACATACTAATTAAGAACATGGCCGAAGAACTCAAGAAGTTAACAAGCCGGGTTCAAGGTGTTGAAGGTGATAGGGGTATAGAAGGTCTGAACTATGAAGATTTGTGTATACAGCCCAATGTGGAATTGCCAGAAGGATACAATCCTCCCAAGTTTGAAATGTTCGATTGTACAGGTGATCCCAGGGTTCACCTAAGAACCTATTGTGACAAGCTTGTCGGGGTTGGAAAAGATGAAAAGATTCGGATGAAGATATTTATGATGAGCCTTACTGGGGATGCTTTATCTTGGTATATCAGCCAGAATCCCAAGAAATGGTCAAATTGGGTAAGCATGGCGTCAGAGTTCATGGACCGGTTTAGGTTTAACACAGAGAATGCACCTGATGTCTTCTACATTAACAATACCTAGAAAAAATCTACTGAGACTTTTCGCGAGTATGCTACTCGTTGGAGGTCGGAAGCCCCAAGGTCAAGCCCGCTCTAGATGAAGAATAGATGAACAAATTCTTCATCATGGCACAAGATCCACAATATTACGAGAGCTTGATGGTTATTAAAAATCACAAATTCTCTGATATCATCAAGCTCGGGGAAAGGATCGAAGAAGGAATCAAGAGCGGGATGGTAACAAATTTTGAGGCACTACAAACCACTAATAAGGCACTCCAACCAGGTGGCATATCGAAGAAGAGAGATGTTGGGGCAGTAATGGTGGCCCAGGGCCCAAAACCTCCACTCACATATCAAGCACCTCCACCTACATACTAGACACCCCCACCTATGTATAAAGCATCACAACCTACATAACAAGCATCACCACCCATATATCAACATTTATCTCATGGATATTCCCAACCAGTCGTTGTCCATCACACCTATAATTCCCAACCATCCTACTTCCAATCACCACCAACTCGCCAAAATCACCCAAGACCAAGACCTAACTTCGACCGTGAGCCACCCAGACAATACACCGCCATTGCTGAGCCCATCGACTAATTGTATGAAAGGTTAAAGGTCGCAGGTTATGTCACTCATGTTCCCGCTGTGGCACTAGAAAATCCATCTCAATGGGTCAATCTGAACAAAACATTTGCATACCACTCCGGTATGAAAGTACACATCACTGCTGAATGCCGAACCTTAAAGGATAATATCCAGACACTGATTGACAACAAGGTCATACAAGTAAAGGAAGCCGCACCTAATGTTCGCAACAATCCCCTCCCTGGTCATAGAGGTGGCGATGTACATATTATAAAAACAAATGAGGAATGAGACCCTTAGGGTCAATCGGGATTATCCGAGAAGGAGATGACTCTAGGGTTGTGATTACACTTAGTCCCATCGTGGTTCAGACGCAGGCACTTATTGATGTTTAGGTAACTACATGAGTTCCATTTGAGGTGGAAATAGCTCTGCCCGCAGCCACCTCCGCTCCTTTTACTGTGACGGTGTCAACCACACCATTATTCAACCCAAAAGCAATACCCTGGTATTATGTTACCGAGGCTCGGCGAAAAGGGAAGACTAAGATAGGGTAATCTGATGCCGCACAAGGTATAACTAGAACTGGAAGAGTCTATACACCTGAACACCTGGGAGGTTCAAGTAAGGATGCCACTGCTAGGCAACCTGTCATTGATATGGGGCCGGTAGACCTGTGGAGGAAAGTACAGGCGAAAGAGTATTATGTTGTTGATCACTTGAACACAATCCCTGCTCAGATATATATCCTGTCACTATTACAAAATTCAGAGGCACACAAGAATGCCTTGATAAAAGTACTAAGCCAGGCTTATGTACCCAATAATATCATTGGTGGAGAAATGGCCAACATGGTTAGTCAGGTGCTGGAGAGCCATAAAATTATCTTCCACGAAGATGAGCTGCCACCCGAAGGTTTAAATCACAATCAAGCATTGCATATTTCTGTACAATCGAGGACAAGTTCATTGCCAGGGTCCTACTTGATGGAGGCTCTAGTTTGAATATTTGTCCACTGGATACCCTGAAAAGGTTGGACAAAGGTTTCCACGAAATACGGACCGGAAGCATGAATGTGAAGGCTTTTGATGGGTCCTAGAGGTCCACGATCGGGGAGATCAACCTTTGCTTGCAGATGGGGCCGACTTGGTTCGACGTCGAGTTCCAAGGGCTTGACATACCAGCCTCATACAATCTTTTGTTGGGCCGCTCATGGATCCATGCTGCTGAAGCTGTGCCCTCCACACTACATCAAATTGTAAAATTCGAGTGGAATTGTCAGGAGGTAATCATTCATGGAGACGGGAGTAACCCCATCTACACCAGTCAGACCATTTTGACCATTGGACATAGAAGGAGGCCAGGAGGGGAAACCTACCATCACATTGAACAGGTCAATGCCGTAGAGAAGGATAAGTGATGGAGTAACAAAATAGAAAGCATACTAGCATGGTCCAGATATGAACCCGACAAAGGGTTGGGAAAGAACCTAAACGGTATCACCAAGCCGATACGGTTGAAAAACCATGGTATTACCTTTGGGCTCGGGTACCAGTATACATGGCAAGAGTATAGGGTGTGGTCGCCTCCCTGGCATAGACCATATTACCCTCTTGAGAAACCGATACCCCGTTTGGAACAAGCTTTCCATCAGGCATATACAATATGGGGAACTGCCGAAGAAGAAGCACTAGCTGTGTCATGACCCAAAATCTACTAAGGGTCGTGATGACACCGGACATTGCTGTTAGGCAAGCCAACCCAATTAATTAATCAAAATCTCGTTTTAGTACTTTTGAAATCTAGGATTTTCCTTCAAATTTAGCAATTTTAAAGAATATAGTCTCAAATCAATTTAAATGATAAGCGGTTAATATAAAGTACTTCAAACCATCCCAAAACCTGGTATCACAAGTGCATGAGCATCTACTAACGAGAAAATAAAATACAACATCCGACTAGAATACAGTGGACAGGAAGTAAATACAGTATACTGGAAGGGACTACTCTAGCTGCGGCTGTCTCGAATAATGCAGCTCACCTAGTCCCAGAATCATCTGTGCTACTACGCTCAGTAGACCGCTAGAGATACATATACCTGTGCAACAAAAATGCATAGAAGTGTAGTATAAGTACGTAAACAACGTGAACTCAATGAGTATCCCGTCTAATCCCGAAGAAGTAGAGACGAGATGGTCAACTTCGACACTTACTACTGGTCTAATAATGATGTCAATATTACATTAAGTCGTGAATCTCTACCAACATGATTTTTATCAAATAGAAGGGAACAAGTAAACTATTATTCCTTTTATGGGAAATTTCCCAAATTCCTTTTTCCATTATTTTCCAAATATTCTCGAGCCATGAAGAGGCAATAACAACTTT
Source organism: Nicotiana glauca (assembly GCA_026770625.1). Classification (NCBI taxonomy): domain Eukaryota; kingdom Viridiplantae; phylum Streptophyta; class Magnoliopsida; order Solanales; family Solanaceae; genus Nicotiana; species Nicotiana glauca. The sequence goes on from MU778255.1 coordinate 39,556, forward strand.
AATAAGTTCAAGCAGCAATACAAGCATGTACAAATCATGCCGAGGTCGACGGCCCACTCCAACAGGAATATAAACTGTGCACCGCCGAGGGTCGAACGGCGCGAACCATAGATGCATCTATTTAATCTGCCGAGGCGTTCGGTTCGTTCCATAAATAAACACATAGACATTCAATCAAGAATTCCACACGGAGTAAATATCCAATGAAAGCAAGTTCCTATTTTTAACCATTTAAGAAAAATGAGGTTTTTTTCTGTTTAGAATTTCATTTACTAATTTGATGTGATTTAAGCAATTCAAGCTATCAATAGGTTCATAAAATAATTCAAATATAGCATGCTTTTGGGTCCTAACTACCCGGACAATAGCATCATAGTAGCTACGCACGGACTCTCGTCACCTCGTGCGTACGTAGCCCCCACAAATAGGAGCACATAATCAATTATTTCACATATGGGGACAATTCCCTCTTACAAGGTTAGAAAGGTGACTCACCTCGCTCCGAGATCCATAACCGGCATCCCACACTCCTCCGAAAACTCTAATTGACACACCACGCTCCAAAACTATCCAACGGTTACGCAAATCCATTAATATATGCTCAAATATTCATTACAATTTAATTTATAGCATTTCCTAACTCCGATCGAAAAGTTGACCAAAATACCCTCGGGCCCATGTGCCCGGAATTTGAAATTTTTTGAAGATAAGGGTTACCCGTGACCTTAGGAACTCAAATATAAATAATTTTCACTAAATTCCTTACTCAATATCATGGTCAAATTCCAAGAAATGTAAATTTCTAGGTTTTCCACCAAAACCTCAATTTTTCCATAATTTCCTTGCCTAAATTCATGTATAAACTTTGTATTTAACTCAAAGCTAGCATAAATTACTTACCTCATGACGAGTGAAGAAAATGGCGCCTCAAAGTTGCTCCCCATCGGCTCCAATGGAAGAAAATGGGGTTGAAATGAACCCAACCCCGAATTTTAAAAGACCTTACTGCCTCAGCTATTTCCGCACCTACACCCTTGACCGGTTCTGCGGTAGGTGCGGTTAAAATGCCTCATTTGCGGTCCTCCCTAGGCTGCCCCTTTTCGCTTCTGTGACAACTCTTCCACAGATGCGGTCTCGCTTTTGCGGAACATTGACCGCATCTGCAGCACTCTCCAGTTGCCCCTCTTCCGCTTCTACGACCCCTCTATCGCAGGTGCGGTCCCGCATCTATGGAAATATGATCGCATCTGCGGTTCCTTCTTTTCTAGTCCAAAATTGCTTTTGCGGTTGAAGTGCCACATCTGCAGTCCAAAAAATGCAGATGCGGTTATGACAGCAACAAGCAAACCTCAGCCTTCCAAAATCCCATTTTCGATCCATTAACCACCCAGAATCCACCCGAGGCCCCCGGGACCCCAACCAATCACACCAACTAGTCCCAAAAACCATTACAGACTTGATCGAGGCCTTAAATCACATCAATCAACGCTAAAATCATGAATCGACCTCCAATCCAAACTTAATGAACTTTAAAATTTCAAACTTCTATTTCTGATGTTTAAACCTATCAAATCACATCTGATTGACCTCAAATTTTGTACACAAGTCATATTCAAAATTGCGGACCTACTCTAGCTTTCGGAATTGGATTCCAACCCCGACATCAAAAAGTCAACTTCCAGTCAAACTTCTAAAAAATCCTCCGAATTCTATCTTTAGCCCAGTGGTTCCAAAATGACCTACGGACCTCCTAATTCACTTCCGATCGTGCTCCCAACTCCAGAATCACCATAAGAAGCTATCCGCAAACTCAGAATCCCAAACGGACATTGATATCACTGAAATGCACTTCAACCCAAACTTATGAAATTTCTTCCAAAATGCTAACTTTCACAATAGGTGCCAAAATGCTCCCGGGTTATCCAAAACCCAAACCGGCATATGCCCAAGTCTGAAATAATCATACGAACCTGCTGGAACCTTCAGATCTCGATTCCGAGGTCGTTTACTAAAAATTCCAATACTAGTTCATTCTTTCAACTTTAAGCTTCCGAAATAAGTATTCTCCTTCCAATCAACTCTGGACTTCCCGAAATTCAATTCCGACCATACGTACAAGTCGTAATACCTAAATTGAAGTTGTTCGTGTCCTCGGACTACTGAACAACGCGCTAGGGCTCAAAACAACCGGTCGGGTCGTTACAAGCTGAGCTGAAGGATCTGTTCTTGGAAGATAAGGATATGGACTGCATTGCCATAATTGAGGAGAAGGAGGAAGAAGGCCTCACCATTCAGACTATGGCAAAGGGAGTTGTTCTCAGAAAATAAACCGCCACACCATCCCGAGCTTTCCGAGTCCCTAGGTAGCTTGGCAAAATTTATAGTTGTTCTAGGCATTTAAATTTTCCAGCAATTTTGTTTTAAGATTTCTCGTTTTAAATAAATGCTCGATCCACCAAGCCAAGCTTTTGTTTGAACAATTTTCTCAATTTTAATCGAACGTATCTATCCTTTATCATTATTCATTACTATTTTTATACTTTTCCCTTCAATAGTATTATTATTACTTTTTCGGATGAACCCGTGGCTGTGACATGTAATGAGGCAACGCAATATGAGAATAGTGACTCAGAGGAAGAAGATGAGATACCTGAGGAAATTGTCAAGGAAGTTGAGAATTTTGAGAACAAACCTAAATCCAACTTGGATGAAACAGAAGTAGTAAATTCAGGAGACACCGAGACCGTCAAGAAAACCCGCATCAGCATTCATTTGTCACCAATAGAGAAAGAGGAGTACATCTGTTTTCCAAAGGAATACGAGGATATATTCGCATGGTCATATGATGACATGACTGGTTTAAGCACATCTATAGTAGCTGACAAGTTGCCTACCAATCCCATGTGCCCGCCAGTCAAGCAGAAACTCAGAAAATTCAAACTAGACATGAGTTTTAAGATCAAGGAGGAAGTTACCAAGCTGATCAAAGCCAAGGTTCTCAGGGTGGTTGAGTACCCAACATGGTTAGCTAATAATTTGTCAGTTCCAAAGAAAGACGGTAAAGTCCGAGTATGTGTTGATTATTGGGATTTAAGCAGAGCAAGCCCCAAAAAAGACTTCCCGCTGCCAAATATTCACATCCTGGTCGATAACTGCGCCAAGCATGAACTCTAATACTTTGTGGATTGCTTCGCAGGTTATCACCAGATATGGATGGATGAAGAAGATGACGAGAAGATAGCTTTTATTATGCCTTGGGGTGTATACTGTTACAAAATGATGTCATTCAGTTTGAAGAATGCTGGGGCCACTTACATGAGAGCCATGACAACCATTTTCCATGATATGATACATAAAGAAATAGAGGTGTATGTGGACGACGTCATTATCAAATCCAAGAGATCCACGGACCACATAGCAGACTTGAGGAAGTTCTTTGACAAGATAAGGAGGTACAACTTGAAGTTGAACCCCAGAAAATATGCATTTGGGGGTTCCAGTAGGAAAGCTACTAGGATTCATTATCAGTCGCCGAGGGATCAAACTAGATCCGACTAAAGTCAAAGCCATTCATGAGTTACCACCACCCAAAATAAAGAAGGACGTGATGAGCTTCCTAGGACGGGTCAATTACATCAGTAGATTCATAGCACAGTGCACAGTAATATGTGAACCCATCTTCAAGATGCTGAGAAAGGATGCCGAGGCAAGTTGGACCGAGGACTGTCAGAAAGCTTTTGACAAAATCAAAGAATGCCTATCCACACCGCCAGTTCTAGTCCCACCAGAAGCAGGATGACCTTTGCTACTTTATCTATCCGTGTTAGATGGAGCCTTCGGATGTGTTTTGGGACAACATGATGAGATAGGAAGGAAGGAGCAAGCCATTTATTACCTGGGTAAGAAATTCACACCTTATGAAGCACAATATTCTCTTCTTGAACGCACTTGTTGTGCTTTGACCTGGATAGCCCAGAAGTTGAGGCATTATTTCTGTGCCTACACTACGTACCTCATATCCAGGATAGATCCTCTAAAGTATATATATTTCAGAAGCCCATGCCTAGGGGGAAGTTGGCTAAATGGCAGATACTACTGAGTGAGTTCGACATCATCTATTTAACTCAAAAGGCGGTCAAGGGACAAGTATTGGCAGACCACCTCGCTGAAAATCTGGTGGGAGGAGAATACGAACCCTTAAAAACATATTTCCCTGATGAAGAAGTATCATTCGTAGGAGAAGACATTACCGAAGCATATGTTAGAGGATGTTCTTTGATGGAGCCACAAATTTCAAAGGAGTAGCCATTGGAGCAGTCTTGGTATCAGAAATGGGTCAGCGTTATCCCGTATCTGCTAAACTCAGATTTCCTTGCACCAACAACATGGCGGAGTATGAAGCCTACATACTAGGGCTCAACATGGCAGTCGACATGAACATTCAGGAGTTGTTGGTAATCGGTGATTCATATTTGCTTGTGCACCAGGTACAAGGAGAATGGGCTGCCAAGAATTCCAAGATATTACCATATCTACACCATGTGCAGGAATAGAAAAGGAGGTTTACGAAGATAAAATTCTAACATGTGCCCAGAATTTAGAATGAGTTCGCTGACATATTAGCCACTTTGTCATCAATTATACAATATCCAGATAAGAACTATATTGATCCTATTCTGGTGAGGATCCATAATTAGCTGGTATATTGTGCCCATGTCGAGGAAGAAGCAGATGGAAAGCCTTAGTTCCATGACATCAAGGAGTACTTATCGAAAGGGGAATACCCGGAGCATGCAAATCACTTTCAGAAATACTCGCTTCGGAGATTGTCAAGTCACTTCTTCTACGGCAGGGGAAACTTGTACAGAAGAACTCCGGATTTGGGTTTTCTAAGGTGTGTTGATGCAAAGAAAGCTTCTAAGCGACTTGAGGGTGTACATGCTGGGACCTGTGGCCCGCATATGAACGATTTTGTCTTGGCCAAGAAGATATTTAGGGTAGGTTACTTTTGGATGACCATGGAGACGGATTGTATTCAGTATGTCCACAAATGCTTTCAATGTCAAGTGCATGCCAACATGATAAAGGTGCCGCCAAACGAGATCGATGCAACAAACTCGCCTTGTCCATTCACCGCCTGAGGAATGGATGTTATTGGTCCGATTGAGCCTACTGCTTTGAACGGGCACAGGTTTATTCTAGTAGCCATTGATTACTTCAAAAAATGGGTAGAAGCTGCATCTTATAAAGCTATAACCAAGAAAGTCATCGCAGATTTTGTCAAGGATCATATTGTCTGCCGTTTTGGAGTTCCTGAGTCCATTATCACGGACAACGCCACCAACCTCAATAGTGATCTGATGAAAGCTATATGTGAAACTTTCAAAATCAAGAACAAGAATTCCACCGCCTACAGACCTTAGATGAACAGATCCATAGAAGCTGCCAACAAAAACATTAAGAAGATACTAAGGAAAATGGTAGAGAATCACAAGCAACGGCATGAGAAGTTACCCTTTACTCTGTTAGGATACCGCACCACAATTAGCATGTCAACCAGGGCAACCCCCTACATGCTGGTTTATGGTACCGATGCTGTCATCCCAGCCGAGGTAGAGATTCTTTCCTTAAAATCATACAGGAAGCTTAACTTAGCAATGCAGAATGGATAAGGAGCCGCTATGAGCAATTGGCACTTATCGATGGAAAGAGAATGAATGCATTAAGCCACGGCCAGCTCTATCAGAACAAAATGTCCATAGCCTTCAACAAAAGGGTCAAACCAAGGCAGTTCACACCAGGGCAATTGGTTAAAGAAAATCTTCCCGCACCAAGATGAAGCCAAAGGGAAATTATCTCCCAACTGGCAAGGTCCGTATATGGTTCACAGGGTCCTAACAGGAGGAGCACTCATACTTGCAGAAATGGACGGAGAAATCTAGCCAAAACCAATAAATTCAGACGCAGTCAAGAGATACTATGCCTAGATTATTTCATATTTCCTTTATGATGTAATTGAACTACGCTTGACCTGATTCCCATTTAAAAGGGGATACGTAGGCAACCTTATGGGTTCGGTCATATCATAATAAAATTTTCATTTTCCCCAAAACCAAAAACTGGAGCAGAATTTTGAGGAAGGTCCTCAAAATTCTGGGACAAGTCCAACCAGCGCCATCACATGACAGGAAATCAGTCATTAGTCAAGAAGTGGGGCAGAATTTTGAGAAAGATTCTCAAAATTCCGAGGAAGATTCAGCAAGGTCCACCATCCGCAAATAGTAAGGGATCATATACCAAACTGGGGCAGAATTTTGAGGAGGATCCTCAAAATTCCAACACAAGAGAGCTGAAATGCCTTTGAAATGTGTCAAAGTCGCTAGTTCATCAAAGTTACTTGATATATCAATGCACTTCCAAAACATTTCTATTTTATCAATGAATGCATATTTTTCAAAAACTCTATTTTTTATAACAGTCAGGTGCTACCTAGGGGAATTCGAAGGGGGGCTTCCAGAGCGGAGCAGAGCAAGACCGGCAGACAAAGCAAGAACCAACCTCCCCCCATGAAACTTACAAATTTTTCTTTGAACACAGGCACATTTGGCGATATCATTCGTACACGAAGCGAATTCACCATCCATCCGGTCGTTAGACTCAAACATGTCCTAGTTATGATATATACTCTACCCTTATCTGTTATTTTCTCTTTGTCTGAGTCTAATCCTTGACTCCATATTTGCATGAGACTAAGCTCTGTCTCCATACTTGCATGAGTATAATCCTTGACTCCATACTTGTATGAGTCTAATCCTTGACTCCACACTTGCATGAGTCTAATTCTTGACTACATATTTGCATGAGTCTAATCCCTGACTCCTTAGGTCACATCTGCCTTCTCTTTGCATGAGTTTAAGCCTTGACTCCATATTTGCATGAGACTAAGCTCTGTCTCCATACTTTCTTGAGTCTAATCCTTGACTCCATATTTGCATGAGTCTAATCCCTGACTCTATATTTGCATGTTCAACGTGCAGAAATATATGCGGAGACCAAGTGAATTTTCTAAGTACTCTTTAATAGATGCAGTGGATGTAGTCTTGGAGGAGGAAGATGAAGCTTTGAACATTAAAGAACCTCTAGCAACTTGTCTCATGAACTTAGACGAAGCTAATGGTGAATACTTGGCAGAGTGGGTACTTGCTCTTGAAGGTCTTGTTTTTGGAAAAGGGAGCTTGAATTTGAGCCTTTTCACTTAGAGGAAAGAAAAACTCCTCCAGCTAGGCCATCAACAGAAGAGCCACCAAAGTTGGAACTGAAGTCACTGCCATCCCATCTCAGGTATTCATTCTTAGGACCAGAATCAACTTTAACTGTTATTATCTCAGCTAGTTTGTCAGATGTCCAGGCAGAACAACTTTTGCAGGTACTAACTAAGTGCAAGACTGCGATTGGGTGGACTATTTCAAACATTAGGAGGATCAACCCGGCCTTCTGTATGCATCAGATTTGGTTGGAAGATGGGCACAAACCTTCCAGAGAACATCAAAGAAGGCTGAGCCCCAATATGAAAGAAGTGGGAAAAAAAGGAAATGATTAAATGGTTAAATGCGGGAATTATATTCCCCATATCTAACAACAACTAGGTTAGCCCAGTACAATGTGTACCAAAAAAGGGAGGTATGACGGTAGTGAAAAATGAGAAGAACAAGTTGATCTCTACACGAATAGTCACGGGTTGGTGAATCTGTATGGATTACAGGAAGTTGAACTTGGCTACCAGGAAGGACCATTTCCCATTGCCATTCATTGACCAGATGCTAGATATATTGGCAGGGAGGTCTCACTTTTGCTTTCCGGATGGGTACTCGAGGTATAATCAGATTCCTATTGCCCCGGGAGATAGAGAGAAAATGCCGTTTACCTACCCTTATGGAATCAATGCTTTTTGGTGAATGCCGTTTGGCCTATGCAACGCATCCTCCATATTCCAAAGGTGCATGATGGCCATCTTCACAGATATGGTAGATGAGATAATGGAGGTTTTCATGGATGACTTCTCAGTGGTGGGGAACTCATTCGATGATTATCTTGTGAACTTGAGAAGAGTTTTGAAAAGGTGTATCGAGACTAATCTGGTACTAATTTGGGAAAAGTACCATTTCATGGTGTAGGAAGGTATAGTCTTGGGCACCTAGTGTCAAGTAAAGGTATTGAGGTGGATCATGCAAAGATTGATATGATAGAAAAGCTTCCACCGCCCACCACTGTCAAAGCAATCAGAAGTTTTCTTGGGCATGCTGGTTTCTATAGGAGATTTATAAAAGATTATTCCAAAATTTCTAACCCCTTGTGTAAATTGCTTGAAAAGGATCACCCTTTTGTGTTTTCTGATGACTTCAGGGTAGCTTTTGAGGAATTAAAGAAGAGACTAGTAACAACACCTATCATAGTTGAGCCCGACTGGGAGCAACCATTTGAGCTGATGTGTGATGCGAGTGATTATGTTGTGGGAACCGTTCTTGAGCAGCAAAAAGATAAATCATACATCCAATATACTATACAAGTAGAACACTGAGTGGAGGCTAGCTAAATTACACTGTGACCGTGAAAGAGATATTTGAAGTGGTGTTTGCATTTGAAAAGTTTAGGTTATACCTGATAGGCTCGAAGGTAATTGTTTATACTGACCATACTGCTCTCAAGTACTTAAGTGAGAAGAAAAGTCAAAACCGCACCTGATTCAATGGGTGCTACTACTGCAAAAATTTGATTTGGAGATCCGTGACCGAAAGGGAACAGAGAACCAAGTAGCTGACCATTTATCCAGGCTGGAAGGAGCTTAAAATAAGGTTGAGGTAGAAGAAATTCTGGAAACTTTTCCAGATGAACAACTATTAGCCATGAGTCTCGAGGAAGTGCCATGGTATGCAGACATTGCAAACTACCTGGCGAACGGTATTGTTCCTTATGACCTTTCCTCTGTTTAAAAGAAAAAGTTCTTTCGTGATTGTCACATGTATTATTGGGATGAGCCTTATCTATTCAGGATTTGTGTTGATAACATGATCCGGAGATGTATCCCCGAGATAGACTAGTCTTCTATTTTACAGGCTTGTCACATGTCACCATATGGTGGCCACTTTGGGGGAGTAAGGACAACTGCGAAAGTCTTAGAGTCGGGGTTCTACTAGCCAACACTATTCAAAGATACACATCTATGGATAAAGGGTTGTGACAAATGCCAATGAACCGGGAACATTTCCCGCAGACATGAGATGCCCATAAACCCAATTTAGGAGGTAAAAGTGTTTGATGTATGGGGGATATACTTCATGGTGCCTTCTGTCAGCTCATATGGCAACAAGTACATACTCGTTGTTGTGGACTATGTGTCCAAATGGGTAGAAGCTGCAGCACTACCTACAAATGATGCAAATGGGGTAATTGGTATTTTGAGAAAGAACATATTCACCCAATTTGGCACCCCAAGGGCTATAATCAGTGACAGAGGCACTCACTTTTGTAATCGAGCCTTCACAAAGTTGTTGGAGAAGTATGATGTCCGCCACAAGGTGGCCACCCCATATCATCCTCAAACAGGTGGGCAAGTGGAAGTCTCGAATAGAGAAATAAAGAGTGTGCTGACTAAAATTGTGAATGCAACTAGAATAGATTGCGCGAGGAAGTTTGATGATACACTTTGGGCGTATCGAACCGTTTTCAAAACTCCAATTGGCATGTTGCCTTACAAGTTGGTGTTTGGGAAGACGTGTCATTTACCAGTAGAGTTGGAGCATAGAGCTTGGTAGGTGTTGAGATAGTTGAATCTTGATAGTGAAGATGCAGGAACAAGTAGAGTAACAGAGTTGCACGAGCTTGATGAGTTTAGATATCACGCTTTTTAGAGCACAAGATTATACAAGGAGAGAATGAAGATGATACATTATATGAATATTATTGAGTGGAATTCTAAACCTGGAGATACAGTATTGATATAAAACTCACGTCTGAGGTTGTTTTCGGGAAAATTGAAATCACGATGGTCAGGGCCTTTTCATGTGGTTAAAATCCACCCCATTGTTGCAGTAGAGATTGTTGTGAGTAATGAACCTCTCACGTTTAGAGTAAACGGGGATAGATTAAAGCATTATGTGGGCATGGAAGAAGCAAAGAAAGTGTGAGTGACCCATTTGATCGAGCCTCCACAGTTGAGCATACTTTAAATACACTTATTTGCGTCATGTCGCGACGTCAAATCAGGTACTTCATGGGAGGCAACCCATTGATTTGTTGTATTCTTGTCGTAAGTATCCCGGAGGTAGGCATGTTAAAAATAGGGACGCCTAATCCACGACCGTGATCGTGGATCTGATCATAAATCTTGCAAATCTTCTGTCTGCGATCGCGGACCTAACGACGTTCAGGTATCAAATTTTTTATTTTTTTAATTTTCTTCCCCCCATCACCCCCTTTTTAATTAGTTTTTTTCTTTAATTAAACCCCCCTCCCCCATCCGTATTCTCCCTTTTTTCTTTTATCCCCCTCCCTTAACATAAACAATAACACAAATCAAAACAAAACCCTCCCCCTTCCCCAATTTCCAACGCATCCCTCTCCCCTTTCTTCACCAAATTCCCTTATCTTCTCCCTCCTCTCTACTCACCCACTCTTCCATCTCCGGTCATCACAAAATTCTCAAGTAAGTACATTATTCTACTCTCTTCTCTTAGTTTCTTTTGTTTTGTTCTTTTTGATTTTTTTTCTTTTTTTTCTTTTCATTATTTGTCTCTTCTGTTGTAGGTGTCAGAAAGTAGAAATCTAGGTACTCTTATCTATGTGTATTTATTGGTATAATTTTTGATATGTGAGGATATTAGGTTGGTTATTGTTGAGTTGTGAGGAATGAGAGTTTAATTGGGTCCTTGGGTACATTGGGGGGCATATGCACAGGAGGTGTTTGTTGAATTTCCACAATGAACTTTCTAGTATAAATTGTGACCCATGGGGCGAGTGAAGTCTAAGTAACCGCACTTGGTTAACCTATTTTACTGATTCTTGATAATGGGGGTTGTTGTGTAGGTACAATGAGATCTTCAAAGAAGAGACACACTACCGGTGGTTCGTCCCAGTCATGAGCATCTGCCAGTTTAGGGCAGTTTGATAGCACCAAGTTTGTCTCTAGAGCTACCCAAGACCATTTCGGTGATAAGGCTATTAGAAAGATGGTACCAAAACGGAGAGTTGAAAGGGGTTCCCTTAAGGCTGAGTGCCCCAATATGTATAGGGAGCTGATTAGGTGCCGACTCGACATCTTCTTCGAGGAGCCAGAGGACGGTAACTTGTTTCTTGTTAGGGAATTCTATGCCAACTGAACATGAGTATCACGTTTGTATTGTATGACAAAAGAGGGTGAATGCCTCGATTGAAGCCATCCGGAGAGTGTATCGCTTGCCTGTATTTACCAAGGAGGTAGATTACAATGAGACTTACAAGCGAGAACCTACGAATTGGCAATTGTTTTTCAAAACTATCTGTAAACCAGACAAGGAGGTAGTGTGGGTTATTCAGGGATTGAAGTTGCACTCTGCCTCACTCACCTTTGAAGGTAAGTGTTGGTTGTACATTATCAATAGTCGACAGTTGTCGTCCCACAACACCACTGAATTCAATGGACCGCGAGCTGCTTTGATTTGGTGCTTCATGAATGGCCACGATTTTGATATGGCCAAGGTTTTTCACTCTGATATGTTCATCCGTTCAACACTGAGGAGGTATGGGTTCTTCTTCCCATCTCTAGTTACTAGATTGTGTCGGGCTGTTGCGGTGTCAGAGAACCCCAATGTGGACGGCAAGGTGAAGAAATAAATAATGTTTCGAGCGTCCAAAGTGACCATTGGGAAGGAGACGGTAGCTGGCAAATCGTTCAACTGATAGTGATGATTCTAAGGCATATGTGGAGGGAGATGATGAGTAGAGTTTGAGTCACCCTCCCATGAGCATGTTGCGGAAGTCGAAGGGTCATCCGGGGTCGATCGGGTTACACGGCTGGCAGCCTTAGAGCAGGAAATTGCAGGGTTGTACCACTTCCACGGACTTGGGGACTAGAGTTGACGCCTTGGTCACCCAAAATGCTAAATCAAAGAAGAAAATAATGGGTTGGTTGCGTGCGCTGGGGAGGGCATGTCACATAGACCCCATCACTGTCTGTGATCAATACTGATCTTCTAGGGAAGTTCATTTACCTCGCATTACTTTCTATTTTATGACATGATGACATGACATGTTTTTAAGTATGGGGTAGGGGTTACTTCATTGGTATGTTGTGTATATATAGGAATGTAGCTTGATTCTAGTTTGATTGTAGTCTTTGGTTAATTTGATTGTAGTCTTTGGTTAATTTGATATTGGTTAGTAGTCTAAATGTGTGAATGTTTGAAAATTTCAAATTTTCGACTTGTCCCGACGACGGATATCACTCGATGGGTTTTTTGAGGGTCTAAGTCGATATAAAAACAAATTCTTTTGTAGGTAGTGTATCAATTACCCCTTGGTTTTTCTTTTGCCCGCAGTTCTATTCTAAGGATTTTTGTTTAAATGAGGTTAGTTAGTTTTTTTTATTTATTTTTTATTAGGTACTTGTGGACTAAGGGCTGATATGGAAGGAGGATCCATTAACATCATTATGCCTTGAATACAATAGATACTTTAGTGTGACGTTTACGCTCAGTTGTGATTCTTATTAGAGTGTCTTAAATTGTATGTTCTTAACTTGGCTTAAGTACTCTAATTAGGGTGTTTCGGCGATCCAATCTGGAGTGAGTTATGTGCCATGTGTGTGTGAGGATTGTTGTATTCTGTGCACTTGCCCCGTGTGTTTGCAAAGCGAAATAGTAGTTTGTTCAGTCTTGGAAATGATATAAGCGTTTCTTTGTTAAGCCAGATATATATATGTTTTACCCGACTAATTGCTATGTATCGTAGTTAACCCCTTTGAGCATGTAATATTATTTCTTTGGCAACCACATTACAATCCTTACCTATTTATTTGAATTAATCATCTATTTGAACCTCTTACCTCTCATGAGTACTTAAATTTCTATGAACTTTGTAAAAGTTCAAGTGTGGGGTGGTTGGTTTGACTTTTGAGTGGAACTAATGAAATAAGGAGAAAGATGGTTTGTTTTGAAAAGTAAGAGCCACTTGAATTGAAAGAAGAAAAGAAAAAAAAATAGTTGTATTGTTGTGGGAAATTTTTTTTTTGATAAATGGTGGCTCTTGATGTAATTGTGCTTGAAGAAGAATGGAGTTAATATATAGTGATATGAAAGTGGAGTCATGGTTTGACATAAGTGTGGGGTTTTAAATGTTAAGTGTATGTATTAAAGTGCTTAGGAAGGTGTAGTCACTCTTATACCTAAACTAGATGATGGTAGGCCCGTGGCTAGAACGGGCCCAATCTAAAAAATGAGTATATTCCACACGTTTTTTTATAAAAAAAAGTTCTGCTTTTTATGTGATTGGTTTGTGATATTCCTAGGTTATTTTATTGGGTATTTGAGAATATACTCAGTTCCAAATCTTATTTAAGTAAAATAGATCTACTTTAGTTACAAGTTTATAGGTAAAGAAGTGCATGTTGACTATTTGTGCTTGAGAAAAGGCATAACATTTATCTTTCAGTCATGCGAAAAGAAAATATTTGAGATTGTGAGATAAAGACCTATGTTTGAGACTGTATGTGGTTATATTAGTGTGCCATATAATTATTTTGATTAGTAATTGGCATGGCTTAAGTTTGAAATCTTCTTTATTTTCCACATTTTCACTTTTCCAGCGCCTAGTTTGCTTTTGTAAAATGTCGTATGCTTACTTGTGTGATGTTATGTATGATTTCTTGTAATTACGTCGGTGTAAAATTGTGCTTCCCCATTTAATCATGTCTTTCTGATTCAGTTCCATACAAATTGCAATTTTGAGCTCAGATAATTTTTCTTTATGTGAAAACTTAATTTTATGATTTTGGACCTCACCTTGTTAGACACTATTAAATACTAACTATTATTGGTGAAAGTTCTTAGTAAGACACTAAGAGTTATATTTCATTTTCAAATTTGGGGGTAGATCGACGTCTTGACCTTTTAACTTTGTGGAAGACGCAATACTGCTGCTTTCTCCTATAACCCAATCATTTATTGAACTATTCTTCATTATTGTATTGGTTTGTGGTCATTTTTCCGCCATGTATTTTAATGTATTTCTTTTTTGTTTTAAATGAAATATTATAAGAACATAGTAAAACGTTTGGATTAAAGAAACATAAGAATGTATTTGATCACGACCTTATTTTAGTAGAGAATACCCTATTAAACAATGCCTTGCATGATTATTTAATTAAATATGGCATGTGCAAGAACGATAGAAGATATTGCAATGACCAAAAGGTTTCCACGTATTAATGATTCAGTGGAATATCTACAACAAGTTTTTCACATATTAATCTCAGTGGAATGACTACAATATATTCTCCTAAGTATCAATAATTAACTTTCATTCAGTTGCATATAACTTATGCCATAAAATCTTCGCCTCATCTTTTAGCGAATTTCCTAATCAAGCAAGCTTACGGCGAACATATATTTATATGACAGATAAATATTTTTTTCAGGGACGAAATTAAAAAAGTGAATGAGCATACTCCAACTTGGCTCCGATTTTAAAAACTAAATGAATGTATGCATACATCTCTTTCTGTCAATATTTTTATTTCCACTCCTCATAATTATGTCTTTACTAATAAATAATTTTAGTTATTTAAAAAAAAAAGTCATTATTTGTATTCTAATCCTTTTTCAAATTTTATAAAACAAAATAATTCTTATTTGAGTTACAGAGAAATTGTCATAGTAATAAAATCATTTTGATTTTTAAATATAAGTTTAACCTACTTGTTAAATCTGACGATTAATGATAATTCAAACACAACGATTAGATCACAAAATTTTGTGTACCATTTTTTTAAAAATAATTATACGTAATTGTTGAGTTTTAAATTCAAGAATTTTTAGATTGAAAAAAAGGTGGTGCTGGACAAACATAGAAAAGCAATATGCCAATAATATGACATCATGAGCAGCATGTGTACAATTTTAAACTCAGTGACCCACATAATAAATGAACATGGGCCCTCAAAATAAAAAGTGGCGATTCCTTTTTCGGCAATTGATAAGGTCCAAATATTAAGGCAGTGAAAACAACTCTCTTAAGCATGCTAAACCTATGAAATGTCAGAAGTACCCTTAGATGCCAAACAGACCTGTCGTCCAGGTGCTTGCTAACTCCCTCTTATAAGATAGTAGAATGTATCCTACCCGTCCCGCAGCCTACGTTACAACCAAATGAAGTCCTAATTGATCCTATACTGAATGAGCTCGATTAGTAGAATAGTACACTACGGGCAAGTCTATGGTGCATTTTTGTGTGGCATATGAATGTTCTTTTTGAGAGTGAGTGAATTCTTTCTATCTTGAGTTCCTAATTATTCTTAACTATTATTATGTGTGGAACCACTCTCGTTTGTTATGAAAGGGCACTTGATTTATGAAGGAAAAGTGAGTCTTAACCTCTGCGTTGAAGTAAGTGAGTAAAGTTAGGAATATTGCGTGGCATGGGAGAGTCAACTCTTGAGGCAAAGATGTTACACTACTGGGCTCAATTCTTGTGAAATGTTCTTTGGTGTGACGAGTTAGGGGAGTCATTCAGTGAAGTTAGGCCATTGTAGAGTGTGATTTGATTGCTCGAGGACGGGCAAAGATTTAAGTGTAGGGTGTTGATAGTAGACGATAATCATGCAATTTAGCTAATATTTACACTCTAATTTGGCCGCACTTTATCAATGTTTGATTGTAAAAGATAACAAAATGCTCTAATTAAGAGTTTTACGCTTTGCAGGAGCCACTCTGATCTAGGAGGAAGCTAAAAGAGTGTTTTGGATTCAATATGGAGCATGGAAGGCCAGTCGGAGGATAACACGATCGAAAAGGAGAAGAAAGAGCAAGGACCAAATCCGCAGTCACGTCCGTGGCCGCGGACAGAAGTTGTGTCAGATCCGCGGTCCATCCGCGGGCCGTGGACGGGTTGACATGAGCTAAAAATGCAAGGTCAATTGTGTAATTTCCAAGACGGCTCTCCTTGACCTATAAGAAGCCCAGCTCGCCCAAAAAGAGAAATATTGAGGTTTTTGAAGGGAATTTGAAGGCAAGAACAGGCAAGAAGAAAGGAGGAAGATTCGACATAGAGTTTTTACCTTTCTTCTTCTTGTTTTTATCATTGATGATGGATTCTATCGTTATGAATGTGAAAACGATTATGCGTAGCTAAACTCCTAATCTAGGATTTTGAGGGAACCTCGTGGAGGATGAATCTCTTATTATGTTAATATAGAATTGCCATAATATTTTCTTTGTTTATTCAACTATATTGTGATTGTTGTTGATTAAAGAGCCCTCAATTGGTTGTGCCTATTTAATATGAATTACTCGGGAGAGAGTGTATATTTAGGTAGTTGTTGAACAACACCACTCCTAACGTATATGAGGGATCATCACAAAGGGTTTAAAGGTGGGATTAGGGATAACAAAACCTAGGGTGTGATCCAAGTGAGCTGTAACTAAGGCCAACTAGTATAATTGGGGAGAATATGTCGAGTATATTATTGTAATTACTCGGAAGAGAGTTATGACAGTCAGAGTGCTCATGATCGATAGAGTAGACTTAGGAAAATTTATAAAAAAAATAGCAGAAAAGATTCTGACAAGAGGGGAAATCAGAACCTTAGACCATCCTCATTCGTGCTTACAAACAGTTTATAGCTAGTTCTTAATTACTGCATTTTTATTACATAATATTTAGTTAATAAACACCCAATTTGTTACTCAAATATCTCTAAAGATAGAATACGTGAATTTCTGTGAGTCTAATAGCTATGATTGATAGGTTAATTCCTTGTGGGATTCAACTCCGAACTTGTTAACCAAAATATATTTGCAGCGACCACTTTGTCCTTTTTATAAGGCATAGTTAGGTGTGATCACTAAAGAATTTCTGGAGGGATAATAATAATTCTCAAATAAGACAAGCAGCTATGAAAAGATAGCATGAAAAACAGTAGGAGAGGCGAAATTCTTCAATTAAATCAAATAGGAGTCAATTAGGCAATAAGAGTGAATCATGAAGCGATTAATTCCAATTAAGTATGTAGAGGTGAAACTAGTAATTAGGAAACTCAGTCATGTCAAGAAAACATTCATACACAGTGAATATAAAGACCTAAGAACCCTAAAAGGCCAATTTTCCACTAAGTCCAAGTACGCACTCGTCACCTCACGTACACGAACTACAATCAACATAGAGGACTCAAATCCTAAGGGGAAGTCCCCCACACAAGGTTAGGAAAGATACTTGCCTCAAAGACGACAGTCCAATACTCTAAAATGCACTTCTGGGGTGAAAAGACCTTCGGACGGCTCAAATTTAACCAAATTAACTTCAAAGCACAAATAAAACACATAAAAAAGCATACCGGATCATAAAGTCTCAAGCTTTAACAAAATTCGAAAACTGGCCTAAAAGTCAATCCCCAGGCCCGCACCTCGGAACCCGACAAATTTTATAAAATCCGAATACCCATTTCAATATGAGTTCAACCATACAAAAATTATCAAATTACGATACCATTTGGTCCCTCAAATCACGATTTTTCATTTTAGACATTTTCTTTCAAAACCAACATTTTTCTCAACTCAAAACACAATTAAATGATAAATAAATAAAGACAAAAATCATGGAATATGTCTGATTCTAGGTGAGGAATACTTACCCAATCGATTTGCTTGAAAACCCCCAAAAGAAGCTCCCAAATCCGAAGTTTAGCAAAACACTAGATTTATATGATTTTGCCAGAACTTCCGCACCTGCGACCAACTTAACCGCATCTCCGCAACCGCTAGTGCGCCTCGCCAATCGCACCTACGCTCCACTCCGCTTCTACGCCCAGGGATCCTCTCCTGCAGCACTGCACGTGCATTCCAATTCTTTGCATATGTGGAGACTGCCCAGACCAAATCCTCTCGCACCTGCGCTTCCTCATTCGCACTTGTGCCCAGGGTCTGCAGGTGCGATTACACCAGAACTCAAACTCCCCAAAACCATGGAAAATCATCTGCGACTCATCTGAAACACACCCCGGGCCCTCGAGACACCGCCCAAGAATACCAACAAGTCATATAACCTAACAATGACTTTCTCGAGGTTTCAAATCACATCAAACAACGCTGAAACGATGAATCACACCATGAATCGAACTTAGGAACTTTCAAATCTTCCAACTTCAAAATTTTTTGCTGAAACTAATTAAATCAACACGGAATGATGCCAAATTTTGCGGACAAGTCCAAAATGATATAGTGGAGCTACTCCAACTCTCGGAATCACATTCTGACCCTGATATCACAAAAAGTCAACTATGGATCAAACTTCTCCACTTTCCAAACTTCAACTTTTCCAACTTTCGCCGAAATGCCTCAAATTACCCTACGAACCTCCAAATATGAATCCGGACGCACGCCTAAGTCCAAAATCACCATACAAAGCAGTTAAGATCACTCAAAACCTTTTTCAGGACCGTTTACTCAAAATTTCAATTCCGGTCAAATTCACACCGCTTAAGCTTTCAAAACTAGAATCCTTCTTCCAATTTGACTCTGAATCAGCCAGTAGTTGAATTCAACCATGCACATAAGTTTATACTAATATTATGAGGCTATTCTAGACCGTACACTGCTGAACAGAGCTTAATGTCTCAAAACAATCGGCCGGGTCGTTACAATATCGTTCTTGTTGTGGTGTGTTTGTATTTTCTAACACCTGTCCCAGAGGTATTCAAAGTGGCAGGTCGAGGATCTTACTGGGTTATATTTATGCATAACTCACCCCTTACCTACATCTCTATGCAGATACTATTGCGGACAATAGAGCTAGTGTCTGAAGAGCTCATTCGGACCGATTTTTGTTGCTGAGGTGAACCACCGCATTGTCTATGGAGGTTGTCACTGCAACTGTATCCAGTTTATGATAGTTATTTCCTTTTCCTTGGGATTTTTATACCCGTCAGTTTAACTCATGTCACTTTATTAGATGCTCCATGGTCTTCGTGTGGGTTTTGAGTAAGAGTATTATTATTTGAGTGACTGTTGGTCATTCTATTAATTGATTAGGGTGTTGGTCGGTAACTATTTCATTTTTTATTAATAGTTCTCTTAGAACTGCACTTATTGTTCTCTCAGGGTTTGTGTAAATGCTTAAACGAATGAGAAATGGGTTCACATGGCAGGTGGTGTTAGTTGGGTGTCAGTCACGTCTATGGGGTAGTTTGGGAGGTGACAATGTTAGTATCAGAGCTTAGGGTTTATGTCTCGGGTCATGGAGCGGTGTTTAGTAGAGTCTTGTTCATGAATATGTAGCCGCCTATACTTATGATCTTGAGGCTACTAAGCATTTAGGATATTTCCCTTCTTTCATTCTTCATTCGTGCGTTAAGCTGGATCGAGTTTAATTTTAGGATGTCCCCTTAGCAAATGGATAGGCTGCATGTATCCTCCGTGATGGACGACATAATTTACTTAAAAAAATTTAATATCATACGTTCGATTAAGAGGGGTTGCTCTGATGGTAAGCAACCCCCGCTTCCAACCAAGAAGTTGTGAGTTCGAGTCTCCCCAAGAGCAAGGTGGGAAGTTCTTGGAGGGAAGGATGTCGGGGGTCTATTTGAAAACAGCCTCTCTACCTCATGGTAGGGGTAAGTCTGTGTACACACTACCCTCCCCAGACCCCACTAAGTGGGATTATACTGGGTGGTGGTGGTTGTTGTTGTTGTTTTACGTGCGATTAAGAGTGGACTTGAGTACTTAAGATATTGTGTGCATTGATTTTAGTGTAGAATGGACAAGTTGTAATTAGTATTGATAGCTTTATTTACAAAGTAATCTCTGTTACAAAAAACATATTTTTGTAGGACTTAGTCAAATTTTTTTCTAAACATTGATAATCTATGTGAATAGTAAAGTGGACTTAGGATATGACTTTCTTATAAGAGCGAATTATCTAATATTCAAATTGAACAATACGACCCCCAATTATGAGTTTGGGAAGGAGAGAAAAAGGTTGCATGAAAATATAAGATGGGTAATAGATTAGCCATGTACAGGTTGTTGGGCTTGATGGTGAAAGATATTTTAAGAAAAATGGTTAAACAACTTACTCAACTTCATGCCTCTTGAAAATATTTGATAGTATTAGTAGTATCGTGATAGAGATGTTATACGTGTGACTTTGACATAAGCATACATAATCCAAATGCATTAAGTATAAATATGATAGTGGGACTACATAATGCAAAACTTGTTAACGGTGATAGCCCGTGGATGAACGTTGGCTTGTGAAAGAAAATAAGACTTAAATGTATAGTCAAATGCACCAACATACTAAGAGATTGAGCATGAAACTTAGCATAGTGGCATGATTAGCTATTAAAGTAAGGGTAAGACGTGGAATATTGAGTCAGGCATAACAAAAAAAAGGTCTATCAGCAAGAAACTAATTAGTTCACACGATTTTATTAACATATATTGTGTTCGGTATAGAATAATTTGAGGAATATGAGCAACATATTATGAGATGATACAGTATATAATGACAAATAGAGTATTTGGGTGCTTAGATGTACTATTTGTGGTTTCAATCCAAGTGAGGGAGTATTTATATGGTTGACCAATATATCTGACATGTGTGCATACAATTTAGAGTTATGAATACTTACAAACTTTTTATAACTTACCATAGTTAACTTGAGGTTATCTTGAGCTTGGATTGGATGAGTTCGTATTTACTTATGCTTTCTTCCCATGAAAAGATTGTCGATTTTTTTTAAAACTTTTTTCCCCGGTTGAGCCTAGTACAAACATTCACTTAGTATACCTATAGGAAAAATTTCCTCGCCAGTAAAAGATCTATATGTGATAAGTGAATAGTATGTGTTGTATTACTATAACTCGGGGTCCTGGAGTTGAATAGCCAACCAAGAATTAGTCTTTGTGGTTAATGAATTTCTGAATGTATTTCAGAGGACATATTAAGTGTACTTATTGAGGAGATAGAATTGAGTATGAATATATTTATAGAAAACTTAGTCTATATTTTATTTATATTAGAGAATGGCTTTGTGGGTCAAAGGAACTAATGCTAAAAAAAATTGCAACATTTCGGGGTTAAGAGGTCACCATACCAAGTATATCACTTTTGGTGCAAAAGTTCTATTGGTTTAGAAAGATGATGGATCTATGCATTAGTTTTGCATACGGCCAAAATCAAGTATGCTCGATTTAGGGGACTCGAGGGTTCACTTCAAGAGTAAGTACGAGATACGGTGGGTTCAAGACCGATGGTAGAGTTCGAAGTTCGAAGTTCGAAGATCAAATTGACCGATGAATGTCGAGGACAACCAAGATCGGTCTAGAGATAATGCCGTTATGGATTTGTAACAGAATGAGCAAGATTCCTACCATGTCCCCAAGATCGTGGCGTAAATCTCAGAATATATTTGTACGGTTCTGTACTAGGTGGTTAGACGGCTGTCCCAATAAGATTCTTTACTGTAAATAAAAATGTACCTTATTTAGGGTTCCCCTATTATATAAAGGGGACCCCAATAATTTGTAACGATCATCAATCATTTGCAAAGAATATACTCTCTTACTTTTTGGTTCATTTTTCATTAGAATCGGCCCTTTACTTGATTGTTCTTATTTTATTGTTCTTAATCAACCTCGAGGCCACCTAGCTCGAGGTCGAGACTGTCTTGCACACTGGTTTGATTTGCTTATTTCCTTCATTTATACGTTATATTTCTTGGTTATTAATTAGTAATGATCTAAATCACATATCTTTAAAACCACAAGTCAAGTTTAATAGTTACTCGTATTTTCGAGGTAAATAGTTTAGCGCCCACCATGGGGATAAAGATAATAGTGATTATTTCAGTACTGATTCTGATAACACACTTTATTTTCACACTTGTTCTTGTCAAGAATTTTTTGTTCTCAGGTTAAAATATGTCAAACTCACAAAACGCACTTGTACACGACAATGATGGTCTTGGATTTTATGGGAAAAATAATAATGTAGGGGTCGATGTACCACCGGAAAACATTGAGGAAGTGCCAAATGTGGAACCAGTTGATGTTAGTTCACACATTGCTTAGAATACGGATCAGACGCATACCCCGTAGGAAGTGTACGCAGGGAAGCATGATCTGGGGGCCAAGGAACACAGGGTATAGGAGATGGGGGAATCATCCTCCAAGTAATATTCGAGTTGCTACAAGCTCAACAGATCGACATCGCTCAACTTCAAAGTCAGAACAAAACTCTAAGTATGGTTGAACCAAAAAATACTCGACGTACTGAGCCGGTGCCAGAGAGATCAAATGGTAATGGCTTGGGGACTGACCCCACAATTATGAGGATGCTCGAGGAACTCACCAAGAGAATCGAGTCCAAGGAAAAGAATATTGAGGATAATGACAAAAAAAATGGAGACTTATAACTCCCGTGTTGATCAAGTACCGGGGGCACCCCCGGTCTTGAAAGGTTTGGATGCCAAAAAGTTCATACAAGAGTCGTTCCCTACGAGTGCGGCACAGAAGCCCATTCCTAAAAAATTTTGCATGCCCGATATATCTAAATACAATGGAACAATCGATCCTAATGAACATATTACCTCATATACTTGCGGTATTAAAGGAAATGACTTGAATGATGATGAGATCGAATAAGTATTGTTGAGAAAAATTGGGGAAACTTTGTCTAAGGGATCCATGATTTGGTATCACAACTTGCCCCCGAACTCTATCAATTCGTTTTCTATGTTAGCAGACGCCTTCGTGAAAGCACACGCCGGGGCCATAAAGGTGGCAATAAGGAAATCAGACATTTTTTAGATAAGACAGAGGAACGATGAGATGCTAAGGGAGTTCGTATCCCGGTTTTAGATGGAGAAAATGAAATTACCACCGTTCTTGGATGATTGGGCAGTACAAGCTTTTACGCAGGATTTGAATGAGCAGAGTTCGATTGCGTCACGACAATTGAAGCAAAATCTGATAGAATACCCATCTATAACTTGGTCGGACGTACATAATCGCTACCAGTCAAAGATCAAGGTCGAGGATGACCTGTTGGGAGCCCCCTCGGGTTCAGTTCATCCTAATAGATTTACAGTTAAGGCCCCAAGGGATACGGACAGGGAACCAATATCAAACAAGGAATGGTATCAGCTATATGTCAATCTGAGAAACAACGGTTTGGGGCGTAAAGTTCCTCGGAACGATCAAAGGAATGATCATGGTCAAAGCTCTCGGGGACTTAAGAGTAGGATTGGTTTTGATAAACATACCGACTTGATGAAGCACCTCGATTGTCAGAGTATAATTTCAGCGTGGATGCATCGGGGATCGTGGCAGCTATTAGAAGAATTAAAAACACTAGGTGGACCAGGCCAATACAAATTGATCATTCTCAAAGGAATCCAAACTTGATGTGTAAATATCATAGCACACATGGCCATAGGACCGAAGACTGCAGGAAGCTGAGGGAGAAGGTAGCTCGATTGTTCAACGAGAGTCATCTTCAAGAGTTTCTCAATGATCGAGCTAAGAACCACTTCAGAGAGAGAGATGCAAACAGAAAAAATGAGAAGGATGAACCGCAACATGTAATCCATATGATCATTGTGGTGTCGATGTTCCTCAAGAGCCTGTATTCAAATGCACCAAGATGTCGATCACTAGAGAAAAATGGACTTGGAGATATGTGCTCGAGGGCATCGTATCATTCAATGACGAGGAAGCTCGAGGGCATCGTATCATTCAATGACGAGGAAGCAGAAGGCATATCTCAGCTGCACATTGACGCCCTGGTAATTTTCATTTTGTTAATTAAAATTTAAGTTAAATGTGTACTAGTGGATCCAGGTAGCTCAGCAAACATAATCAGATCAAGGGTCATAGAGCAGCTCGGCCTACAGGATCAAATTGTACCTGCATCCCGAGTCCTAAATGGCTTCAACATGGCAAGAGAAATAATAAAGGGGGGAGATAATCCTACCAGTGAAAGTGGCCGGGACCGTCCAAGATACAAAATTCAATGTAATCGAAGGCGACATGAGATATAATCCACTTCTTGGGATACCATGCATCAACAACATGAGGGCAGTACCTTTAACCCTTCATTAGATGATGAAATTCCTAATAGTGGATGGTGTGAAAACGGTTTACAGAGAACAACATGCTACAAAGGAAATGTTTTTAGTCGATGAGGAGACACTGATACCAGTGCCTCCAACCTCAAAAAAATTGAGCACCAAAGATAAGCAGATGTACAAATAGCAACCACCAACCCCAACCTCGACCGAACCGGAGGAACAGGTGATAGAAGAAGCAGAGGATTTCCTTACTCCTCAAACTTTCGTTGTTCCTGAAGAGTCATATGCAACCAAGTTAACGGTCGAGGAACTGGAACATGTCATACTGATCGAGCATATGCCCGAGAAAACGGTATACCTGGGAACGGGTTTAACCCCTGAACTCAGGAAAAAACTCATTCAATTTCTTATTGATAACATGGATTGTTTTGCTTGGTCCCATTTAGACATGACAGGGATCCCATCGAAAATAACAATGCACCGATTAAGCATCAACCCTAGGTTCAAACCAGTAAAGCAAAATAGGAGACCCCAGTCCGAGGTGAAGCATGCATTCATAAAGGATGAGGTAACCAAATTTCTTAAAATAGGGTATATTAGGGAGGTAAAATACCCCGAGTGGTTAGCCAACGTGGTCGTAGTTCCTAAAAAGGTAAACAAGCTTAGAATGTGCATAGATTACAAGGATTTAAACAAGGCATTCCCTAAAGACTCTTTTCCACTATCTAACATTGATCGCATGATCGATGCCACGGTCGGCCACGAGATCCTTACCTTTCTCGATGCCTACTCCGGGTACAATCAGATTCAGATGAACCCGGGGGACCAGGAGAAGATCTCGTTTATCACTAAGTTTGCAACTTATTGTTACAATGTAATGCCCTTCGGGCTAAAAAATGCAGGAGCTACATACCGACGCCTAGTTGATAAAATATTCCAGGAACAGATAGGTAAATCAATGCAAATTTATCTTGACGATATGTTGGTAAGTCCCTAAGCGCAGAGGACCATTTAGCTCATTTGCAGGAAACATTCAAAATCTTAAAAAAGTACAACATGAAGCTTAACCCAGAAAAATGTGCCTTTGGAGTCGGCTCGGGCAAGTTTCTCGGCTTCATGGTATCAAATCGAGGGATCGAAACCAACCCCGACAAGATCAAGGCCATCGAAGATATCACTATCGTAGATAGTGTGAAAGATGTACAAAGGTTAACAGGATAGATAGCCACCTTAGGTCGACTCATTTTGAGGTCATCGAATCGAAGCGACAGGTTTTTTTCCTTGCTCAAAAGAAAAAAGATTTTGCATGGACCCCAAAATGCCAGCAAGCATTGGAGGAATTGAAAGGATATTTGTCGAGCTCACCTCTGCTTCACACTCTAAAGAAAAATGAAAAGCTTTACCTATATGTGGTTGTGTCTGAGATAGCGGTAAGAGGGGTGCTGGTTCGGGAAGAGAAAGGTACGCAGTTCCCTATTTATTATGTAAGTCCAACTCTATGAGATGCTGAAACTAGATATTCGCACTTAGAAAAATTAGCACTTGCATTAATAAGGGCATCTAGAAAGTTAAATCCATATTTTCGATGTCATTCCATATGTGTGATACCCGTTTATCCTTTCGAAATGTTTTTCATAAGCGCGAGTTATCAGGCCGATTGGCCAAATGGGCAGTCGAACTTAGCGGATATGATATCAAATATCAACCCCGAACGGCCATCAAGTCTCAAATCTTGGCTAACTTCGTGGCCAATTTTACGTCGACCCCCGTACCCAAAGTAGAGAAAGAACTTCTACTAAAATAGGGTACATCATCGGGGTATGGACCCTTTTCACGGACGGTGCCTCAAATATGAAAGGGTCCGGGCTCGGCGTTATTTTGAAGCTGCCAACAGGTAGTACTATTATAAAATCTATCAAAACTTCTAGGTTGACTAATAATGAGG
Source organism: Nicotiana glauca (assembly GCA_026770625.1). Classification (NCBI taxonomy): domain Eukaryota; kingdom Viridiplantae; phylum Streptophyta; class Magnoliopsida; order Solanales; family Solanaceae; genus Nicotiana; species Nicotiana glauca. Next base: position 65,817 of record MU778255.1, read on the forward strand.
CCGAGTCTGAGGCCATGATTGCAGGTCTCGAGCTAGATAAAATCCTGGGGGCAGAAGTCATCGAAGACAAGTGCGATTCCCTGTTGGTCGTAAATCAAGTAAACAAAGGCTTTGAAGTTCGAGAGGATATGATGCAGAGATATTTGGACAAACTACAAGTAACCATGCATCGCTTCAAGGAGTGGACTCTAGATCATGTGCCTCGAGCACAAAACAGTGAGGCCGATGCACTTGCCAACTTGGGGTCATCAGTTGAAGATGATAATATTGTCCCAGGGACCATCGTCCCGTTATTGAGATTTATGGTCGAAGAGGGTCATGCCGAGATAAATTCTACAAGTTTGATTTGGGATTGGAGAAATAAGTATAACGAGTATTTGAAAAATGGAAAGCTCCTATCGGATCGCAAAGAGTCGAGGTCTCTACAAACCAAGGCTGCTAGGTTCACGTTGGATGAAGATGGAACATTATACAGAAGGACGTTCGATGGACTATTGGCGGTATGTTTAGGGCCGGAGGACACCGATTATGTTCTATGAGAAGTCCATGAAGACACTTGCGGGAATCACTCTGGCGCTAAGTCTTTGATTCACAAAATTATTAGAGCAGGGTATTACTGGGATAGCATGGAGAAAGACACTAAGGAGTTTGTCAAAAAATGTGATAAATGTCAAAGGTTTGCACCGATGATTCATCAGCCCGGAGAACAACTTCACTCAGTTCTATCCCCATGGACTTTCATGAAATGGGGAATGGATATCGTTGGCCCCCTACCAACGGCCCCAGGTAAAGCTAAGTTCATTTTATTTATGACTGACTACTACTTTATAAATGGGTGGAAGCATAGGCCTTCGAGATTGTAAAAGAAAAAGAAGTTATTGACTTCATTTGGGCCCATATCGTGTGTCGATTCGGGATACCTGCTAAAATTGTATGCGACAACGGCAAGCAATTCGTTGGTAGCAAGGAAACGGAGTTCCTCGAAGCACACAAAACAAAAAGGATTTTATCAATGCCATATCATCCAATCGGGAACGGGCAGGACGAGTCAACAAACAACACCATCATTCAAAAGTTAAAGAAGAGGTTGGATGATGCAAAAGGAAAATGGAGAGAAGTTCTACCCGAGGTTGTCTGGGCGTATCGAACAACATCAAAGTCCAACACGGGGGCGACCCCGTTCTTATTAGTATACAGCTCTGAGGCCTTGATTTCGGTCGAGGTCAGGAAATAAAGCGCCAGAGTTTGACATGCATCAGAGGAGTCAAATCACAAGGCTATGAATACCAGCCTCAAAATACTGGATGAAAAATGAGAAGCCGCACTTGTTCGGTTGGCGACGCAGAAACAAATAATCGAGAGATATTATAATAGAAGGACTAACCTTCAACACTTCGAAATTGGTGACTTAGTTCTACGGAAGGTTACCCTCTATACTCGAGACCCGAATGAAGGGAATTGGGCCCAAATTGGGAAGGACAGTACCGAGTCATCGAAGTTGTCGGTAAAGAATCTTACAAACTTGGCACGATGGGAGGCGAACTACTGCCGAACAATTGGAATGTATCACTACTCAAACGATACTACTGCTAAGGTATGATTTTCTCCTTTTCTCCATTTAAATTTAAAACTAACTCATTGGAGGTGTTAGATCGAAGACATCGAGGGCACCTTTTTACACGAATACCTTTGGTTTTAAAGCACACATTGCACTCTTTTTCCCTAGATCAAATTTTGTCCCAAATGGGTTTTACCAGCGAGGTTTTTAACTAGGCAACAACTATGTGCTACCTAAGGAGAACTCAACAGTATCCAAGGCTTATTTTCAATCAACCTCGAATACTGGGGGACATCACCCTCAGAGATTATATTTTCGATAAAAATACTTCACGCAAAGAGGGCCTCGATAGGAAAACTTTGTAATGGGCCAAACGATCATATGAACCATGTCCATATAGAATAGTCAAGCCTCGACGGCAAAACCTGTATGCATGTATCAATTATTCAAAGAAGCATTCTTTTTATTTCAAAACACTTTATGTCTCAAAGAAATTTGCTACTATATGAACATCATACTTGTGATTTGGCAAGAAATGGCTCAAAGGCCAAACCGTGAATACACCTCAAATACTATGGGATTGTGATTGACAGTTAACGCATTCGAGTCATCTAAACTCGAATTCATATGACCTCAAAGAGGCATCCCCTCAACATAAAGGCCAAGGTCATCATACTCAGGGACTAACCTTCGAATAAGTTCGAAGGGTGATCGGGAAACAAGTCCAGGAGACATACCCGAAGGGTACGACCATATTAAAGGCTACGGCCACATTAAAGACTACATCATATTGAAAAATCTATGGCCGAAATAATGCGGCTCGGAGACGTCCGGCTGCCAGAAGTTAAAGGACTTCAAATACTTTGAAAAATCAGTTAAACTAGGCTACCCTCGGCAATAGCAAATAAGGAAAGGCTTCGATAAAATCAGCCCCTCGGATAAGTTAAAGGCTTTGATAATATCAGCCTTCAAAAAAGCCTCATGAGATGTTAAATTATCGTAACACAAACGGATTACAAATGGGGTTCCGATCGATTGAACTTTCGAAAAACCAAACGGGTACAAAAACACATGCTAAGGCATAAAGAAATTTCCACTAAGTCTTTTAGCCGAAAAGAGGGAAAAATTATAGCCATCTTAGAGGCTTAATTGGTCCAACCTAAATAGTCTAAGGGTCGAACTAAAAGATCCTAAGGGCCAGTATAAAAGAGCCTAAGGGCCGAAGCATACGGAGTTCGAGACCTTACTCTCACTCAACTCAGACTCAAGAGTCCCGTCATCCCGAGCTCATATCAAATCAACTTAAACATAGCTCGAGGATTAACAAAAACCTTAAAAGTCATTCTATTATAAGTTCGAAGATCGCCCCTTGATCACTAAAAAACCTAAGGGTTTGTTATATTCTGAGCCCGAGCCAGTGCTCACTTGATCATTAGAATTATAACATCAAAAGTTTTCACAGATGAAGGCGAAGCAAAATTCAATACAAATCGAAGATAAAGTGAAAAGAAAGGAAATTCCTTATATTCATAAAGATTATTTACAATGCCCACAAAGGTCCTTACACAAAACAAAAACAAAAGAACCTAATCTACTTTTGGGGACACATCCTCAGGAACCACATATTTTGGTGTTGTATCTTTAGGAGTTGCATCCTCGGGAGTCGCATCTTCGGGAACCTCCTCCTCGAGGACTTCATCCTTATCTCCTTCGCTCTTGGAGCTACTAACGGAATCCTCATCATCAGAGAGTAAAGCAGCAGCCTCGTCCTCCAAAGTTTTTGCTTTTTCAATATCAGCTGAGAGCTGAAAGCCACGAGCATGAACCTCCTCAAGAGTTTCTCTCCAGGACTGTCACCTGGCTTGGTCGAGAGCACATGATAATTTAACTTTAGCTGCAATGGAGATCTCCTGTGCCCGAATGTTAGCAGTTTCGGCGTCATCTCGGTACAAGGACACAAATGCCTCTGCCTCTGCCTCTGCCTCAGATTTGGCCTTCGCAAGCTCAGCAATTGATCTAGCTTTGAGCTCCTCGATCTTGCAGCCCCAGGCCAAGATTTCCTCCTTTGCATTTTACAGCTGGTGTTCAATAAAAGTTAGCTGGTCTCGAAGTGTGTCTTTCTCTGAGGCAATACAATCCATGTGTTGCTTCCACCCCAGGATCTCGGCCTCTTTCACTTTGAGCTCTTCCTGAAGCCGCTCCACCAGCTCGCCCTTCGGTTGGGCCTACAAAGTTGAATTGTTAATCGCTAAATCAAATAAGTGCATAACAAACCCTCAAAGGCTATATTACCTTTTCAATTAGCTATGTCTATTCTTGACGAGCCTTCGCCAATTCAACTCGGAGATCTCTGACCTCCTCCTCTTTCTATAAAGAGAGGCACTTAAGGTCTTCCCTCTCTTCCACCAGCTTTTTGAGTTCGCTTCACATCGGGCAAGCTCGGCTAGAGATTTGGAAAATGCTTGTCGATGAAGTGCCACGGCCTTCACACAAAGAAAAGGAGTCAGACTTGGGAAAATGAGAATAAAACTTGAAGTGTAATTATGAAGAAGAAAGCTTACTTGTTTGAAAAGCCTTTAGGCCTCATCAAAAATAAATGAGACGTTAAGATCGGGTCCATCTTAGATCCCCGCAAGGCACTCCAAAAAAATATCACTCCCCTCATGGGTCATTGCCACATCAGGAGTCCTCATGTCCCGTGCATCTCGGAATTACCCTTCGGAGAACACTGGGCTTGGCGGCGAGTCATCTACATTGATTATCCCAAGTGATTCACTTGGGATATTATCCTCTCTTTGGAGGGCCTTGGAATTAGGCTTTTCGAGCTTTCCCACCAAATGTTCCCTTGGATTAGACAGACTTTTTCCACCTGATGGCTCGGGGAATTTTCTTGAGCTCCCCTCCAAAATTTCTTCGGTTCGAGATTGAACCGCATCAGCCACCATCGGTTAAGCGGCCTTAGAAGCACTAATGCTTCCTCTTTTCCAAGCTACCAATATGAAGTCGTCATCTTCTCCTTCCTCATCCTCATCCCAAAGGTGTTGGGCTGCTTCTGAAGATAGGGACACAAAATCGGGCTTAGGCTTTCGAGCCTTGATTTTTTTTAGCTTAGGGGAACTTGCATGCGACCCCCTTTTCCTCTTCTTCTCTTTGGTCGATTTTGGGATTTCTTCTTCATCGAGCGGGGGCAGCCGCATAGCAACAGCGTCTCTGAGGCCTGCATAATGGTAAAGTTAGTATTCCATTAAGAGTTATCAATATGTGAACAAGAGAACTCACCATGGTTTTTAGCTTCATATCGACCCTTGGCCAAATCACGCCAACTGCATTCTGCATATAAAGAAGCAGAGGCCAGTTGTCGGACCCAACCTGCAAGGTCCAGAACTGCACCAGGGAACTGAGGGGAAGTTGCATCATCAACAAGAAGTTTAATCGAGAAAGGATAGAGAAAGCATACTATTGATCATCATCGATAAGCTTGCACTTACGTTTCATATTCCACTCCTTGGGGAATGGCATCCTCTCACTAGGGATCACATTCGAAGTCCTAATTCGGACAACCCGACTTATCCACCCTCAGTCTTTGTCCTCATCGATGCTAGAAAATAGTAACTTTGTGGATCAACGCTGGAGCTTTATCAAACCGCCTTGATAGAGTTGAGGGATATATAGCCTGATCAAGTGGTCGAGTGTAAAAGGCATCCCCTCGATCTGGATCAAGAAATACTTGATCAAGTAGACGATGCGCTAGAAAGAAAGGAAGATCTAGCCGAGCATCACCTGATATTGGTGGCAGAAATCAAGAATAACTGGATCTACGGAACCCAGTGATGGATCTTGGGACCCAATGTGAAAGGGTAGGTATACACGCTCAAGTACCATACCTTATGGGTGGTGATGTCCTCTTCAGTGGAAGGGATCATAACATCCTTATTCTCCCAATTGCAATCCTTTTTCGCCTGCTCAAGTTCATATTCAGCTATTAAGCAGATGTATCGAGACATGGGCTCACATCGACCTGGTGTCGATGCAGGTTTATCGACTTTAAAATCGGAAGTTAGCTCACACAGCCCGGGAATGCACTCCTCGATATGAGGTGGCACCACCGTTCTACCTCTGGCCGACCGTATGATGAGGAAGCCTTTTCTTTTTGAGGAACTATTTTAGAGGTTTTTGCCATAGTTTTAAGTTAAGAAATGCAGAAGGTGGTGGAGCTTGCATTTTTCGGTACTAAAAGGACGGTGGGAGCAGGCGACAAGATAAAGAGATAAAGAGAAAAAGGGATCAGAGAGATTGCAAGGAAGAAGTAAAGTTCTTAATTCAAAAGAGGAGCCCTTTATTTATAGTTAAGCGATGACAATTTGGCAGCGCTAGTGGCCGACCATTACTAGCACGCATTTTATGTTTTGGGTAAGCGGACCGGCGGGACGTTTCGGTCACCTCGAGCCCCTACATCACGGGGACGACGTCGTCATCGGGGACTCCAGAGAATTGAGGCTAAAGTCGTTTCTTATCCTCTTATTATAAGAAATGCGGGGACTGTCTGTGTACGGTTGAAATCAAGTATGCTCGATTTAGGGGGATCGAGGTTTCACTTCAAGAGTAAGTTCGAGGTACACTGGATTCGAGGCCGATGGTAGAGTTCGAAGTTCGAAGATCAAAGTGCTCGATGAATGTTGAGGTCGAACGAGACCAGTCTCGAGATAATGTCGTTATGAATTTGTAACAGAATAAGCAAAATTCCTGCCACGTCCCCAAGATCGTTGCATAAATTCCGAAATAGATTTGTACGGTTCTGTACTAGGCGGTTAGACAGCTGTCCCAATAAGATTCTTTACTGTAAATAGAAATGTATCTTATTTAGGGTTCTCCTATTATATAAAGGGGACCCCAATCATTTGTAACGATCATCAATCATTGGCAAAGAAGATACTCGCTTACTTTTTGGCTCATATTTCATCAGAATTGTCCCTTTACTTGATTGTTCTTATTTTACTGTTCTTAATCAACCTCGAGGTCACCTAGCTCGAGGTTGAGACTATCTTGCATACTGGTTTGATTTACTTATTTTCTTCATTTATACGCTAGATTTCTTGGGTATTAATTAGTATTGAACTAAATTAAATATCTTTAAAACTACAAATCAAGTTTAATTGTTACTCCTATTTTCGAGGTAAAAAGGTTTATCGATAATTAACAAATAACTTAGAGTGTCATAAAGGGCAAGTTTCTTTTTTCCATACATAGATGATTTGTGCCCTCAATAACAAGGTGTTATATCAAATTCTAAAATGGAGTAGTGACCCATATAAAATAAGCGAAAGATAAAAGGGTTTTATATTTCAAAGAACATATTCCAAGACTTACTATGGTTTGTAGATATTTGATGATACCTTTTTGCATCGTCGAAGGCACTAATAATTGACATGGACTGAATTGAGTATTTAAAATTTTTCTTTGCCTTCTAATTATGTGTTCGTTATGTCACATGAGAATAGTTTGGGAGTTGATAAAAGAATATACAATGGCTGAGAAGGTCCTATCGACATCATGATAATATAACTTAGATACAGAAGGCTAGAAGCGTGACCTTAATTTTTTCAGAAGGCTAGAAGCGTGACCTTAATTTTTTATCCAAGTCTTGTGGTATCTAGTAAAAAGGGTGACAAGTGATGATATGGTATTAAGCCTACTAAGAAACTAGTATGTGTGACACTATAACAGTCTTTGTTCGAGCGGGCAAGTTATCCAGTACAGAAGTCCTAAATTTATTGGAGCTAGTGAAAAGCTTTTAGAGATGAGACCTACTTGACAGTGAACAAAGAGACCATTATAACTAAAGAGTTGACATGTTTACACCATAGTAGTTTACTTGAGGAAATTTGCATTCGAGGAGATACGTACCTTCGATATTCACAAATATGCATTGACATAAAAAAAATAAACAAATAAAAAAAACTAACAACGGCAGAGGGTGATACAAGACATCATAGATGTCGCTCCTTCACATGTGAACTATTCATATGTTAAATACGAGTGATACAGACTCATAAATTTACCCGAAACATGGTTGCTTCTGAGAGAAATTGAAAATAGATAATTGTAGACTTTATAGTTAGTATACACCTTCATTGAGTTAGTTGTGATCCTAGTTTAGGTGATTTTGATAGGCTCGGTGAGATCGTGCGCTTGATTGTGTCTGAATTGATTATACAATATACTAACTTTTTTAGCAATCTATGCGAGAGAAAATGCAATGGCAAGAGATGCTCGTTATGCGTGACAAGAGTCATAGTGCATGTAACATTAACGTGGGTATGTGTGGATGTTTCCGAGAATCAGTTTGGATTCATGCCGGGGCATTCGACTACGGAAGCGATTCATCTGGTAAGGAGATTAGTGGAGCAGTACAGGGAAAGGAAGAAGGATTTACATATGGTGTTTATTGACCTTGAGAAGGCATACGATAAAGTTCCGAGAGAGGTCCTGTGGAGGTGTTTTGAGGTTAGCGGCGTTCTAGTAGCGTACATTAGGATGATTAAGGATATGTATGATGATGCTAAGACTCGGGTGAGGACTGTGGGTGATGACTCGGACCATTTCCCTGTGGTGATGGGGCTGCACCAGGGATCGGCTCTTAGCCCATTTTTGTTTGCCTTGGCGATGGATGTACTGTCGCGTCACATCCAAAGGGAGGTGCCTTGGTGCATACTATTTGTTGATGACATAGTGCTGATAGACGAGACGCGTAGCGGAGTTAACACGAGGTTGGAGGTTTGGAGACAGACCTTGGAGTCTAAAGGTTTCAGCATAAGTAGAACCAAGACAGAATACTTGGAGTGCAAATTCAGTGAGACCCATGATGCAGACGTAGAGATTAAGCTTGATACTCAAGTTATCTCCAAGAGAGCGAGTTTTAAGTATCTCGAGTCTATTATCCAGGATAACGGGGAGATTGACGAATATATCACACATCGCATCGGAGCGGGATGGATGAAGTGGAGGCTCGCTTCCGGTGTTCTGTGTGATAAGAATGTGCCGTTAAGACTTAAGGGCAAGTTTTATCAAGTGGTGGTTCGACCCGCTATGCTGTATGGGGCTGAGTATTGGCCAGTCAAGAACTCCCACGTGCAGAAGATGAGAGTAGCAGAGATGAGAATGTTGAGATGGATGTGTGGGCGTACCAGGCGAGATAGAATTAAGAATGAAGCTATCCGGGACAGAGTGGGAATAACTTCCGTGGAGGACAAGAGTCACGACTGAGATAGTTAGGAAATGTTAGGAGAAGGAGCATTGATACCCCTGTCGGGAGGTGTGAGAGGTTTCCCATGGAGAGTTTGAGGAGGGGTCGAGGTAGGCCTAAGAAGTACTGGGGAGAAGTGATTATGCAGGACATGGCGCTACTTCAGCTCACTGACATGATACTTGATAGGAGGGTGTGGAGGTCGAAGAATAAGGTAGAAGGTTAGTAGGTAGTTTATAGTGTTCACGGATAGGTTTACTAGCATGCATTTCCCTTTATCTTCTTTGCTTTTTATTAAGGCATGTGATTTTGTTCGCCTCAGGTATTGAATTCCGTGTTGCTATTATTGGATATTGTTTTCCTTCCTTGCTTCCCTCTTTTTTTCTTGCCCTTTCTGAGCCGTTCCAGCTCTGTTGTATGTAAAATTTGTGGATCTGTTTTACCATAGGATTGAGGTTGTGGCGCATGGATGTGTTCCAGTGCATGAGGTGTGAGAGAATATAAGCATCCAGTCCAACACTAGCAGTATAGATTTTACCCAGTGAGTAATTCATGATCACTGGCTTTTAGCCAAAGTCGTACATGATAATAACTACTAGCTCGATATGATATCTTATCGTTTGAATACGGGACGACTTCGGACAATATAGAGTAGATATGGGTCCATGAAAGGAGAAAAAAAATTATTTTGAAGATTTCTCCCATAAAGAGGTTATAATATGTCATAAAAACGATACGTTCATGATCATAGACATATAACTCACCTCGAGGAAGTGAAACTAAACGAAAATATGAATTACGAGGAAGGTTCAATATCTAATGTTGTGTGATAACTAAGGTCGAAGAATGTTGATTAAGTGAAAGTGTTATGGCACAACCATCCAACAGAGGAAGCTACATGGAAGTCTGAAGTAGACATACAAAGCAAGCACTCACGGTTGTTTGAGATGTCAGGAACACTTTTTAACTCGTTCGAGGACGAACGCTTGTTTAAGCGGGGAGAATATAATAACCCGAAATATATTTATATACTAATTAAATGTGAGATTTAGGAATTAGTTTTATTGTATCTATTGGGTCAGATATTAAATTTGTTGATGAAAATTTATTACTATATAAGATATGGTACTAAATAAGTGGTTAGTGGCTAACTTGTTTTAACTATACTTATATAGATGAGTTTAGTTATTTATTAAATGAATAGGACGGGCTAAGCCCATTCTCTTAGGGATTCCACGTTTTTAGTGGCCAAAAAAGTAGAAAATTAATTAATTCTTGGGTCTTGAAACAAAGAGGCAAGTACACTCAGAGAGGAACTGGTTTGGGGAAATTATCGGTGGCGGCGTAAGAGCCTTTCATTAACACCGACTCGCAATTTATCAATCAGAACTATGTCAGCAGCGAATAATGTGCACCATGGCACCTCCCTTTAAATATGGTTTGCTAACGCGTCCATCACCGGGGCGAATAAGAACGGACTGAGATATATGGGGCTGAGTGTCGGCTTGTTAAGAACTAACATGCCCAAAAGAAGAAAGCATCAGAAATGGGGATGTTTAGGAGGATGCGTGGGCACACTAGGATGGATAAGATTAGGAATGATGATATTCAAGAGAAGGTGCACGTGGCTCCCATTGATGACAAGATGCGGGAAGTAAGGCTCAGATGGTTCGAGCATGTTCAGAAGAGAAGCCTAGATGCTCCAGTAAGGAGGTGTGAGCGGCTGGTTGTGAAAGGCACGAGAAAGGTAGAGGGCGGCCTAAGAAGTATTGAGGAGATATGATTAGGCAGGATATGGCGAGGCTTTAGATTTCCGAGGACATGACACTTGATAAGAAGATGTGAAGGTCGAGTATTAGGGTTGTAGGTTAGGAGGTAGTTGAGTCTTGCCTTACTTTGTACTTTTGTGAGACTAGTCTGGTAGGGTTTTCTCTAAGATAGCTAGTGGCAATATTGTGTCTTACTATTTTTCTTTTCAGTGTATGACCTATTTACTAGTTATCGCTTTTGCTTTGCATCTTTCTTCTGGATTTCATGTTGTTCGTATTTTTCCTATAATTTCTGTGGTGATACTAATATTGCCTTCTTTTGTCCTTTTATTTTCTTGAGCCGAGGATCTTTCGGAAACAGTCTCTCTATTCTTTCAGGGTAGGGGTAAGGTTTGCGCACACACTACCCTCCCCAGACCCCACTAGTGAGATTTTATTGGATTGTTGTTGTTGTTGTTGTGTATATTACTATTTTCTTAAAATATATTCTCCCTCCGTTTCAAGCTATGTGAACCTATTTACTTTTTAGTCTGCGCCAAAAAAAATGACCCATTTCCAAATTTGGAAATAATTTATTTTTATGCAATGATTTATAGCCGCATAAAATATATATGCCTTATTTTACACCACAAATTCAAAAGTCTTTTTTTTTTCTTAAACTTCGTGTCCAGTCAAACATGATCACATAAATTGAAATGGAAGGAGTAAATATTATGGTATAAAAACTCTTAAAAGATTATAAAAGGGGAAAAAACTTTTGGAATAGTGCTTAATTTTTATGTATATTTTAAACTAAGTCTATTATTGAAATTTAGCTTTCGGACACCAAATTTGTTGAGTCGTCCCTGCCCTTAGGGACGATCTTTTCCCAAATCATGTGTGAATGTGGAATATTTTATACACTAAACTATTTTTTTTTTAATTTCTCGTTCAAATTTAAAATTACTCTCATATTGAAATTTCGTCGTGAGTTAATGGGACAAAAACGAGAATTTTTTCTAACGGCAGGTACAAGATTCATTAGACAAAAAATTTAACAAATGACAATAAGTGTGAAAAGGAATTATTAAAAAAAAATAAAAATTCAGTGCGTAGAGAACAAATTATAATCAAGGGAGCTTATGATCGCACATGCAAGTGAAACGGGCACCGCGCTTGCCGTACCAACCGGCGTACCAAAGGGGACAAGATGGATTTTAGAATTTATTCTTTTTTCTTAGTTTATTCAGTTAAAATTAAAGAAATATTAACATTCTAGAAAAAAATTACACAGAATGCAAATCCTTCACAAAATCTTAAAATTGTCACGTGAGAAAACTCTTTTTTCGGCTTCATTTCACGTAAATTTTGTCCACCGTGGAATTAAAATTACAAAAATATCTTCTCTCGTATTAAAGTAATTGAATTTTATCTCCTATATATAACAATAAAATCACTGTTCCACTAATAGTAAAGGGATAATGCATAAAGTCCTCCGACCTATGGCCATATTACAAACTACATACATTTTCTTTTCGGGGGTTTTATTATCCCCTGAACTATTTTAAAATAAAATTATTTACCCCTTAAAAAATTACAACCATATGCATGCAAGGTGGTGAAATACACGCGCCTAAAATGTGTGTTTCTTACTTAAAAACTTTTTTTCTCCGTTTTCTCCTTCTTCCTTATTTCCTATTTGCAGATCTTCATTATCATATCCGGCCAAAAGGCAAAAGCCTCATTTGATGGGTTTTATATAATACTTGTTTAATATTGTCAGATCTAGACGGAGAACGAAACTCCATTGTTGTTGACCGTTTTGACTATTCGTAGGTTCTTACTGAATCATGCTCGTTGTTGCATCTAGTTGTAGCTCTGTTTCTGTTATTAAGCATATCTGCTTTTGATTTCTGGGTTAATTTTGCGTTGTATTGTATTTTCGCTCCGACATTTCACCGTTGAAACGATGTTTTCCTTGTTCGCGCGAGAAGAGGTTTAGAAGACGAATGAGACTAATAAATTAGATGTAATTAATTATGTAATGTCCAATCAAAAGATGACACTTGTACATGTTAATCAATTTTAAAATTATTTTTGTAACTCCACTTGCCCTTAAGAGAGTGTGCACACTTTCTACGCCATGTCAGCACTTAAGGTGGTGTTTATTACATTTTAAAATAGTTCAGGGAGTAATAGAATCCCCGAAAGGAAAAGGTGTGTAGTTGGTAGTATGGTCATAGGTCGGGGAGGAATTTATGCATTATCCCAATAGTAAAATTCAACCAAATATTACCCACTATAATGACATATATAATCTACACATTAAGGGATCATTTGGTTGGAATACGATTTATACCGGTGTAAGTTATGCCGGTATAAGTTATATTGGAATAAGCTATGCTGGGATTGTTGTTTATTTATTGTTTCGTATGTTGTATTAGGAATGACAATTGCATAATTTCTAAGAAGAAGATATAAGTTATATCGATGCTAATTACCCCACCTTCTATAAGGTATAAGTTATTCCAGTGTTAAAATTAACACCGGGATAACATATACCTAGTTTGCTAACCAAACAGAGTATTAAGGTGGTATTAAATTTTTATACCGCCCTTATACATTCTTATACCTCATACCAAACGACCACTAAGTGGTTTTACTATCATAACATGTAAAGTTTTGTAACGTTACTGTTATAATAAAAGTCCAAACATTTTATGTGATAATAATAGTTTTGTAACTTTATTATTACAGTAAATAAATAAAAATGTATTTTTTATGATTTTATTATTATAGTGAATAAAATTTAGTGATAACCACTCTCCTTCGATAGAAAAAAAAAAATTAGGAGTTGAAGAACTAGAGAGCTTTACACTGAGTAAAAAGCTCCTCTATTAGTTTAATTCATATTTCAACTGTTCATTCTTTTTTCGAGGTAATTATAAATATTAATAAAATAAAATACATTGCATATCAATGACGAGTGTAAATTTTATGAATTTGTTAGTACACTCTATAGATATTCAATTTTCACCAGTTGGTATATAATACTATAAACATTTGCTTCTCTTAATTAACAAGGAAAAAAAAGGGAATGAAACTGTATAGCTACTCTAAAATAATAATCGAAAAATATATTTTTTTTATATATATATTATATATTATATACAAAAATTATATAATTTTTCGGCCAATAAATATAAATAATTTTTAACGCAGGCTAAAGGCAAAGTGATAATACCCCGAAAAATTGATAAGTAGAATGTGAACCATACTCTATACTATTTGAGATGCTGGTTCACATGCAAATCATAAATATCAACCATAACTCAAAGGGACCCTAACTAATATTTTGTACTCCCTTCCCCTCTGATCCCGTCCCAATTTATGTGAAAATGTTCGGATTTTAAGAGTCAAAAGAATTATATCTTGACTGTAATTTTTTCATGTCTTTTCAATATTTTAAATTAATAATTATTGTAACTTATCATACCTTTACATAATTTTCAAAAATGTAAATTTAATTTCAAAAAGCTTAAAGATTCTATGTTCAAATATACGATAATAACTGAAAAGCGAAAAGTATAGTATAAATTGAGATCGGGAGCAATTAATAAAATTCAAAGGGTATTACGCAAACATGTTCTATCAATTAATGAAAATAAATGATTAATGAAAAGTCAGTTTGTACTTGTCTGTACAGATTCATTTCATTGGATTATAAGTCAAAGGCTAGTTAAGATATCATGTGAAGTAGAAGAATAAACAAAAAGGAAGCTTCATTGAAATCTACAATTTTCAACTATTCCAAGTGAGACTGAGACAGAGGAAATTACGGCAACTAATTAAGACTTTTAGGTAAGCCACGTTCTTGGCTTGTATTTGACTCGTTTAAGAATTTATTAATTTTTTTAATCGGGTAAAGTTGTCTCACATATATGTAACGGATTCCAACAGTGTCATTAATGCTTGCATTACGGTTGGCAGAAAGGGCGGATTTACATGGACCCAAGCAATATTACGGGATACCGCTTCGTCGAAATTTTTTACTATTTATATATATATAAATAATAAGTAAAATAGAAATACAAGATAAAAGTATTAAAAGTGACACCACTTGCAACAAAACAGCTTAGTAGTCTAGCGGTTGATAGCTTAAAGTTTGATGATAGATGTCTTGGATTTGAACTCCCTTGGCTTTATAAAATATTTTTTGACTGCTACTGGCCTTTTACTAAAAATAGTGACACCGTTTATGAAAAATCATGCATACGTCACTGATTAATTGGTTGTCTATATTACACCCCATGGCATGCAGCCTTTCCTAGACCCTACGTGAATGCGGCATATTTTGTGTACAACGCTGCCCCTTTTCCATTTTGTATCCAAAATCATGGACAACTAATTCAAATTTTTGTCGAGTAAGCTCATTAAGAGGGTAAAATGCTTTTTACCAAGAAGTTTTTTTTATTTATTTTCGAGCACAAACCAGAGACCTCTGATTAAAATAGAAGGATTCCGAATATTCGCCTCTAGTTAAGCGGAAGAGGTTTTCAAATATCTTACTATATTCCTTAGTGGTAAGAATTTAAGTTACATGCACTATATAAGATTGTAAAAATATTTTACACTATCGATGCAATTTAACTGAATATAATATATTGTTATTATGTTTCTTAAATTCAAATCGAACTTCTATGCTATTGGTTGTTGTAGATCAATAGTTATTCTGATACAGTAAGAAACTATGGTCAAACCTCTCTATAGTAATTTTGTTTGTGCCGGATATATATTGGTTGTTACAGCGAAGTGTTATTATAAATAGTACGTATTACACACAATATGAAAATTAATTCCAAAAAATACTTGATCGTTACAATAAAGTGTTGTTATAAATAATAGTAGCCGTTATAGACATATTTTACTGTAGTAAATTGTAAGTACATAAAAGTACATAAAATTTCACTTTCTAATATCAATTATTCAATCAAATAAAGAAGAAAATGAGACAACCCGACACATTTCACGGCTAATTCAGTGGCACTATGTAATGGCATACACTTTTCCTTTTCCTTTTTCTTTTTCTTTTTAATCTTATCTTTACTAAATTTTTATACTTTTTGCTTCATTACTCTTTAAATATTGACATGTTCTTGGTTTCTTCTCTTCATTCTAGTTGACACTCAACTTCTTTTTTCACCAAGTTTTTGCACTAAAATGGCTTCCCTTTTCTCTCTTTCTTTACTCATTTTCTGTTTGTACATCAGCTTTGCTTCTGCAACATCTGTTCCATATCTTGATGGTAAGTTCTACTCATATGTAAATTCTTCTTTACTTTCTTGAGTGTTATTAAAAGTGAGCAACTCTAGCTGCTATAAAGATGACTTAAAAAAATTATTTTGCATTGTATAATAAGGATGCTATTGATATGTAGAGTCACTTGGTCATGTGTTGTTGAACACCTTTTGCTGGTACATTATATTGTGTATATGCCGCCTGGTGTACAACGCATTTGGCGTTTAAACGCTGGGTCCGGAAAGGGCCATGCCCCAAGGGGTGTGATGAATATAGGCAGACGCAGGATTTAATGGTGGTGGTACATTTTTGGATTCAGCCAAAGTCTGATTTGTATATAGGGTGCGCACTACTAATATATCACTATTTTTTAAGGACATACACATGTATGTATATATGAAATTTTTGCCGAATTTTAGGGGTGCCGGTGACCCCTCTTGGTACAGCATAAGTCCGCCTCTGGTGATGAAGACAGCCTATCCTAATGCAAGCATTAGTGTCTGCTTCCACCGCTCGAACCAGTGATCTTAATATTACTTTTTATGCATCCGTTAAATGTCCCACACTCTTAGCCAAATTCCTAGCTTCGCCACTGCGTTAGAAGAGTAGCAAATAGACCAAGTTGAGGTTGTAGCCAACTTTTAGACCTCAGCTAATAAGATTGCATTTGAGCATTTTTGTACTGTATGCTATGTTGTGCAGACTCTTCAAATATGTTGCCGTACCCGTGTCGGATCCTCCAAAAATGCACTACTTTTGGAGGATCCGACACGCACGCGTCTGCATTTTTTAAGAGTCTGAGCAACATCGACTGTATGCATGGATTTAACAAGTTTGTAGGTCTATAAGTCACAGCAAATGAAATTCTTGAGCTATTTGTTTCCCGAAATAAATAATCGCTCAGAATATTTGGGTGAATGTTATCTCCAATAAACTGCTAGCTGAGAGATGATATTGATCTCTTTTGTAATATTTCACAGATTTACTGCAAAATGGAGACTTTGAACAAGGGCCAAAACCATCAAATATGAAGAAAACAGTGATCATTGGCAAATACTCCTTGCCCAAGTGGGAAAAAAAGGGTATAGTAGAATGGGTATCCGGTGGGCCCCAGCCGGGCGGCTTCTACTTCCCGATCCCTCGTGGGGCCCACGCGGTTCGGTTAGGGAATGAGGCTTCTATATCTCAATATGTAAAGGTGAAGCCAAACAAAACATATTCCCTCACATTTGGAGCAACCAGGACTTGTGCTCAAGATGAGGTCCTTACCGTCTCAGCTGCAGGAATGTCGAGTGATCTTCCCATTCAGACACTATATAGTGCTGATGGTGGTGATACTTATGCTTGGGCTTTCAAAGCAAATTCTGATCTTGTTAAGGTCACATTTCACAACCCTGGCATCCAAGAAGATCCAACTTGTGGACCACTTATAGACCATGTTGCAATCAAGGAAATGAGCCCTGCAACATATACTAAAGGTAAGTTTCAACCCTACAATACATTGGATTATTTGTGCCATATGGCCTTTTATGTTGTTGTTGTTGTTGTTGTATGGCCTTTTTTAGGCCATTTTTTAAAATCCCTCCTCTGGTAAAGTTGTTGTCATGTGACCGGGAGGTCACGGGTTCGAGCCGTGGAAACAGCCACTTGCAGAAATGTAGGGTAAGGCTGTGTATAATAGACCCTTGTGTTCCGGCCCTTCCCTGACCCCGAGTATAGAGGGGCTTAGTTCACCTGACTGCCCTTTTTTAAAATCCCTCCTCGTTTGTCCAGTGGGCTAAATTTAGTCTTTAAAAGTAGCTAGATGATACGTCTCACCACAATGCCGTGTGTCTTTGACCTGAATCTTGCTAGCAACCTTAAGTCTCAACCAAGGGAGACTGTCTAATCGGCCAAACCAATGGTTACGATCATAGTCCTCATAGTCGTACGCCTTGTGACAGAATTTAAATAGTGGCCTCAAAAAGTCCATTTGAGCAAATGCGCCCACTACATTGTGAAAATTCTCAGCTTAGTATAATGGTGCATATAAAATCAGAGTCTGATGCAATACCTTTTTCTTGGACAATGTATGCAGGTAACTTGGTGAAAAATGGTGGATTTGAAAATGGTCCTCATGTATTCAAGAACTTCTCGACAGGGGTGCTCGTCCTCCCTCTGAAACAAGACAAGTACTCACCAATTCCCGGGTGGATGGTTCAGTTTGCAAAACCAGCAAAATACATCGACTCGAAACATTTCTTAGTGCCTTCAGGATGTGGAGCTGTTGAATTGATAGGAGGAAGGGAAACAGGCATTGCACAGATCGTAAGGACAGTCCCCAAACAATTCTACAACTTGACTTTCACCATTGGCGATGCCAACAATGACTGCCACGGATCAATGACAGTTCAAGCATTTGCTGGCAAGGCCAGTACAGAAATTTCCTTTGTATCAAGTGGAAAAGGATGGTACAAGAAAGCAAGCTTCAAGTTCCAGGCGGATACAAGTAGAACAACAATAGCTTTCTATAATCCATACTATCACACGAAGATACATGACTTCGGTCACATGTGTGGACCTGTCATCGATGATGTTAGTCTTGTTCATGTCCGTAAATAACCAGAAGGAAATGAGGATACTTAGAAAAGGTCAATTTCTAGAAAAGTTTTAATAGGAATAGATTTTTCTCTTTTCAAGATCAAATTTGTAATACTCAAGCAAGTGAACACATGTGTGAAGAAGGGTAGTGAAATCTACCATTGTTTTTATGTTTCTTTCAGTTTTCATTATGAACAAGAATGATATATCCAATAAAAGTAGTAACATACCTTTCTTGTTTCCTCTAGAAGTCATAAAGTGCTTAATCATGTATTCTAAAAAAGGTCAGCTTGGTGTACTAAGCTCCCGCTATGCGCCGGTCCGGGGAAGGGTCTGACTACAAGGGTCTATTGTACGCAGTCTTACCTTGCATTTCTGCAAGAGACTGTTTACACGGTTTGAACCTGTGACCTCGTGGTCACATGACAACAACTTTACCGGTTCATGTATTCTCTTGGTTGCAAATCTGATGGTACCATCAACTTTCCAGATCCTTTGAGATTTTTCTTGGAAGGAGTATACCTATTTGCAAATTAAATCAAAGATGAAGCTAGAGTCATGGTACTGATGAACTTGTCTGGTTAGATAGCCTATACCGTGCAACCCAGATTAGTCGAGCCCAGTAGGATACGGACACCGGATGGTTAAACCAAATACATAATCCAGAAAACAAGCAGCCAGGTAGTTGGCTGCATGAGATGTTACAGTCTGTACATACAGACTATCGGGCTTTGTTAGCAACAAGGAACAACAATAACAAACCCAGTGGGATCTGGGGAGGGTAGTGTGTATGCTGACCTTGCCCCTAGCCTGGGAACGTAGAGCTTTAGGACATAGCATAATCTTTACCAATACATTCGGAAAGAAACTAGTACTCATCATGCCTAGATATATTTTAGAGTACCTCTGCCTGTGATGACGCCACGTGCTTTACATGATTATCAGATGCAAAAGGCTAAAAGTATAATCAATAGGCAAAGATACTACTCAAGGCATAACATTACGGTATATGATTATCCATGAAGGAAGCAACACAAGGATCCATACAGATATAGATAGTTGGATCATTGAATCAGTTTTCTGTTGATACGAGCCTCAGAAATATGAGTGCCTTTGGATTCTGAACTTAAGATTGGACAGTTGTCGATCCTCAGTACCTTCAGGTTCGTGAGGCAACTCATCCCCTCGGGCAATGCTGATAATTTACTGCACTTGGAAATTTCAAGTTTTTCAAGTGCAGTGAGATTTTCCAGCCACTTTGGCAATGAGGAAAAACTGAGACACCTTTCTATTCTCAGGTATTGTAGAGTAGCACTGGCACCTTCAAGCCATCGCGGCAAAGTAACTAACTGTGGCAATTGCGCAAGAACTAACATCTTAAGGCTCCCGAGGCATTGAACATCTTTTGACTCCCATTCGGGTAAGCCTCCAATAACCAGTGACCCGAGCATCCTAAGCCCTTCAATATCTTTCCACTCCAACAATGTAAGCTCTTCACAGTCAACGATCATCAGATTCTCCAGAGCAGTAAGGTGTTTCATAGTACTTGGGAAAAAGGTCAGTCTTGGGCAACCAATAATCGCCAATGTGCGAAAGCTAGTAAGATACTGCAGGCCTTCAGACAAAGATACGAGATTGGTGCAGCTATGAATATACAAAGAACGAAGAGATGATAAGCAGCCTATTGCTTTATCAGGAAAACATGTTTGCTTGGTGGTTATATGCAAGTGTCTTAGGCTGATCAAATTTCCTATATCTTTAGGTAATCCTTCAAGTTGTGCACAATGAGAAAGTCGAAGTTTCTGTAAGCTCAGCAACTTGTTAATCGAATCAGGCAATTCTTTAAGCTGCCTTCGAACTTATGTCAAGATATCTTAAGTACTTCAATTCGCCAACAGAGCGAGGCAGCTCATCAAAACATGAATCACTTATATCTAGCACCTTAAGTTGCATGAATCTTGCTATGCAGTTCTCAACAAACATTGTACTCATCGGCCCTACTCCATCAACAGAGAAGGATATGGTTCTCAATGTCTAGTTATTGAGAAGGGATGCTGGCAATTCCGTTCCTGACAAATCATAATCAGAAAATGACACATGTCTAACCTCATCAGAAATGTTTTGCATTATGAGAATTTATGGTACAGAATTCAACGCCTGCGGCTGACAGTGCAAGATCATGTACAAGGTCATGCAATTTACAGAGTGAGGTAAAAACAGAACGATATTCTTCAGCGTCTTGAAAAAAGGATCTCGACAATAACTCTTGGAAATATTGAATCCCAATGCGCTCAAGATCTTCTGATTCATTACCGGTATCAATTTATCTATTTCAATCACACAGCCTTTGGGAAATACTGAACAGTAAGCAAGAATATCGCTCGTAGCTCACTTTTAATGCTGGTAAATATTGTCATTCTGCTTTGAGTTCCACATCTCATGATTTTTAACTTCATTCCACTCTCTTTCCTAAGTTTCCATATGCAATGAAGATCCTAAAATCATTAATACGAAGGGATTACCCTCACACTTCTGCATTATATCTGACGCTATCCTAACAAGATTTGGATATAGTACTTCTTGACCTTGTTCAAAGCTATGTTGCTCGGACTCTCCGAAAATATCGCCGGGTGCGTGTTGGATTCTCCAAAAGTAGTGTATTTTTGGAGAATCCGACACGGGTGCGGCAGTATTTTGGAGAGTCCGTGCAACAAAGGTTCAAAGGCCATTCTCAAGAACAAAGTCAGACAATCTTCACTTAATAAACCCTTCAAACTATATGCAGGAACCATCCCCATTATCGAAGCTATTGCCTCATTCCGCGTAGTCACAAGAATCTTGCTTCCACAAGCACCCACCATCAATAGTTTCTTCAAGTCATCCCACTTCGTTGGGTCCTCATTCCACACATCATCTAAAACAAGCAAATATTTCTTTCATACAAAGTCTCAGGAACGAGATTCTGCAATTCATTCATATCATGATTCTTGCGTAAATCATCTCCAACTGAATTGACAATTTGTTCTAGTAATTTCTCTACATTAAACAAGCGAGTCACATGAACCCACAAACACAGTTGAAAATGACTAACTACCCTTGGATCATTATCCACCAATTTAGCAAGAGTAGTTTTTCCAACGCCTCCAACTCCATCAACCGGAAATACATAAAGGATTGTTTCATTTCCTGATTTTAAAAGCGTTTCGACAACATATTCTCTATCAAAGTCCCTTCCCAAAACACTAGAGTAATGCAAACACGCACGTGTATGCGTAAGCCCTCTTGTTCTATGAGGCCTATGATAGCCCCAAAGTCCAATCACCATCATTGAGAACTTTCTGTACCTACCTATCTTATGCAGTTTCTTAATCAGCTTTCGAATTTCAAGACACATTCGAATTCTATAGGCAAGAGTGTTTGATCTACAGAAGAAAAAATCATATACCTTTTGAAGATACCAAATCTCATACTCTTCAATCACATGTTCAGCGTCATAAAAGGCAAGCTTTAGCATCTCAGCTACCTGATGACCAAAACGACCATTACGTTCTGAATCTCTAACAAAGAGATCCAGTTTTCTGAGTTGGGAATGCATATTCAAAGCCTTTGTAATGTCAACAACATTTATATCCATGTTTATGGGAGGAAAATTTGCAGATTTTTTAAGCTGATCCATAGAGAAAGATTAGTTCTTGGTTTGCAGCAGAGGAAGTAAAGGAAGTACAAAAGTTTATAATAATTTGCAGAAATGGCTGGAAAATCATGCTTTCTTAGTTGACCTGTATTGATTGCATGTTGACTAGTAATTATTTCTAAAGTTCCACTATTCCAACTATTGAACTTTCATTTACTTGAGTCACATTCATATTTAGGCTTTTCAAACTTATATAAGTTTTTGAATAAAACATAAAGTTCGATATCTAGAGATCAAATAATTCCTGGAGTAAATTTGTTGTACATACGGTATCTGTTTTGATTGCTACTTAAATCCATTATTATGTAACGATGAAAAGCTCCCTTTTATTTCACAACCATCCAAACAAGCTGTAAAAGAAAGGTGATTGGAGTGTGTTTGATATTAAGAATTTATAATCAGGTTGACCTACGTTCTTAGGTTGTGTAACACTACCCTCTTCAAAGTCCAGACTCCACTTGTGTGCTTATACTGGATCGTTATTATTGTTGTTGAACACCTAAACATTTTGTAGCACCAAAATCCTTCAGTCTTGCTATTTGTTTTATTTGATTCCCCTCCATGAATAGAGCCTAGGATAATACTAGTTTGAAGGAATGTGATGAAAGCATAAAAAAAAGAAAAAGATAGATCAAGAAAAAAAAATTACTAGCATCCGATATTTACATCAAACTAATAAATTGTGTAGTTTAGTGTAAACTTGTGTGCTGGCAAGTTTTTCACGTAGAGTGGGCCTGTGCACGTAAGCATGTTAAAATTGCACGGTCTAGCCAATTTTCGGACTGGTCATTCAAAAATAGCCAGCGTTTACCAAGTCAATGAAAAATAGCCACTATTTTGCTGCAACAGAGAACGGTCCAGCATAATATACTGGAGTTCGGTGCACCTGTGTATGAACTTCCAGCATATTATGCTGGAACTCCAACACACGGAAAGTTCCAGCATAATATACTGGAGATTCGAGCACTTGTGTATAAACTTCAAACATATTATACTGGACCATTTTACTTTGTTGGAACTCCAGTATATTATGCTGGAGTTCTAGTGTACTTATGCCGGAACTCCATCATATTATGCTGGAGTTCCAGCATACTTATCTTGGAACTCCACTATAATATGCTGGAGTTCAAGTATACTTATGCTGAAACTCCAACATAATATACTGGCGTATTTTTCGGGTTTTGAACGGTGTTTTCGCTCAGATTTATCTTTACATAAAAAGTGGCTAAATTTAGATTACTTTTGAAATTAGACTATTTTTGAACGATCACTTGTAAATCTGGCTATTTTTTAATTTCTCCCCGCAAGCATGTGTTCTTTGATGGATTTTGTTCCTTTCTAACCAATGACAACCACAATATATTTCACACTATTAAAATGATAAACAATTAAAATTTATCAAAAAAGATAAATAAAAAAAAGGACAGCCCAATGCACAAAGTATCCCGCACTCACGCAGGATCCGGGGAAGGGTCGCACAAGGGGGGGTCAAAATATAACGAATTAAACTCACCAAGAAGTCAAGGGATCTCAATACATAGTATATATACATATTTTATAAGAAATTATGTAACTACACAGTGTAATTTTCCGACAAAAGGGTGTCAGTTGACATGCCTGTGGCTCCGCCACTGGCCGCACTCCAAGGGGTATGATGTAGACAGCCTATCCTAATGCAAGCACTAGTGGCTGCTTTCACAACTCGAACCCGTGACCTAATAGGTCACACGGAGACAACTTACCGTTGCTCCAAGGCTCCCCTTTCAACTATTCACATGTTATCAAGCAAAGTTGAGAGAGAAGATTTAAGAGTGATTAAAATGGTAACATGAAATTCATGCATAGTGTTTTATACAAGTAATTAAATTTCTACAATAGTTTTTTTTTTATTTTTTCATCTAAAAAAGAACATGGTCTTTGAGTCGGTCTTGGAGCTGGCATCTGTAAACTCCTATGTGTTGTGAGACATCCACCATAAATTGGACACATTCATCTCACCTACATTAAAAATTAATAACCTGTTAGTAATAGGTCCAATATTTGATAGTATATGATGTGAGAAATCAGCATAATCCAGTCACTAATGCAGACAAGATAGTAATTCATTATTCATAACAATACTTTTTGGTTCATCATGCTATTGCTCTTGATGTTGCTTCGGTTATTTTATTTTTTGACTATCGTTACTGCCTCTCTTTACCTGGATTCTTTTCTTTATATATTTCTCTTGAGCCGAGGGTCTATCGGAAACGGCCTTTTCTACCTTCATAAGGGGTAAGGTCTGCTACCCTCCCCAGATCTCACCTATGGGACCCACACTTGGTTTTTTGATGTTGTTGTTGTTATGCTATTGCTCTTGGTTTACATACAACTACATTGGTCTTAGTAAAAGTTGCTATAGATGCACGTGGTTGAGATGTAATTGTGGAAGTGGCAAATGAACTCAAGAGAAAACACAGACAAAGCTCGTTAACAGACATTCAAGAACTTGGTTTCATATGCGAATACGGCTTCAGGTGTACATTTTTTCTTCCATTTTTTTTGTGTGTGTGAGAGAGAGAAAGAGAGAGAGGCACAGATCATTAAGGAAAATGGGCACTTGAGGGATAATCAGAAAGCATTTTGGCTCTATGTAACCACTAACCATAAGAACTTCATGTAACCTTCAAACTCAAAACTGTAGTAGTTCATTCAAAACACTACTACAAGAAGCTATTCATCATGTTGTTAGAAGCATCTGGTAACGAGCCTCGATATCCTCTAGGAAGCCAGTAAGTTACCATGCCAACATAAGGTCGATTTTGGGTCATTCCCCGTGGTGCATTTTATCAATTGAGATAGTTCTTAATAAAGACCAATCAGTATAACATATAGGATTAAACAAACTAAAATTTAACTCGCTCTGTGTGAGCTTGCTCACTTTGACCTTCACAAACCAGATAAAGGTGGAAGGTTGCAGTAGGTTGACAGCCAGCCTAAAACTAATCATTTTTTTTACGAATCCTCATAATTCAGACAAAAATCTTTTGGAAAAAATTGTAGCCCGTCGAAGGGACTATTTTGACAGATTCATCGAAGGGCATTGAAAATTCTTTGATTCTGGAACCTATACTAATCCTAGACTAAGCAATAAAGTATATACATGAATAAAGTTCAAATTTCAATTTTAAGACCTTTTGCTCGAGTATTTTGTGCTCTAATGAGGTGGGAGGAGAAAGGAATCAAGGAAGAATAAAAGAAAGTTGTACCTCACTGTATATTCTGATATCATTAAGATGAATTTCTTGGATGTGAGCTATCTTTGACCAATCCTCTCCGGTATCCTTTTCACATCTTTTAGTTAATCCAGGGCATTTCTGGATTTTCAGCATCCTCAATGTAGTAAGAGAACTCATGCTATTCGGTAGAGATGACAATTTTGGACATCCTGTAATCTCAAGCTTCTCGAGGGCTGTGACATTCTCCAGCCAAGCAGGCAATGCAACAAAGCTTGGACAAGTCGAGATGCGAATGAATTTTAGACTATTAGAATTCCCTTTCAACCACTCGGGCAAATCCACCAAATGTGGAAGTCCTCCGATCACAAGTGACCGTATTCGCTTTAGGCCCTGAATATCTTGCCAGTCGGACAACATAAGCGCTTCACAATTGACAATCATAAAGCTCTCTAAGGCTAATAAATGAACTATGCCTTTTGGCAAAGCAGTCAAGCTCGGACAATCACCGATCACTAGAGTCCTAAGTTCTGTGAGCTTCTGTATTCCTTCAAATAGTGATACAAGATTTTCACATCCAAATATTGATAAGGATTGAAGAAGAGCCAAGGATCCCAATGCTTTCTCTGGCAAATTCTGCTCTTTGGTTGTCAAGTACATATGTCTTAGACTGACCAAATTTCCCAGCTCTCTTGGCAATTTCTGAAGTTTTGTGCAAAGAACAAGCCGCAAAGTTTGCAGATTTGGCAACTTGCAAATGTTATTGGGAAGCATCTGGATGTTGTTGTTGCCACTAAAATCAATGTACCTTAGATGCTTCATGTTTCCAATGGAATCTGGCAACGTCTCAAGACTTGAATGGCGTAAATCTAACACACGCAAGTACTTGAATCTTGAAATGCATTTACCAACCAAAAGAGCAGCATACCTTTCAAATCCTTCAGACGGAGCAAAAATGGTCCGAATTCTATTTTGTTTGCATAAAATTTCCGGAATGCTTTTCTCTGAAGGACTATAATTGAAAAGCGTTACATGACGAACCTTCTCAGTTATACTATCAGTATTGTTTTTTATGACACAACAATCGGTTTGTGCAACTAGTACTGCAAGGTCATGAACAAGATCATGCATTTTAAAAGTTACAAATGAGTCGTATGCTTCAACCTCTTCAAAAAGAGATCTCGAACACAACTCTTTCACGTAGCGGACACCAACATCTTCCAACTCTTGGCTTTCATTAGATGAGTGTATCAGCCCTTGCGCCAACCACAACTGAATCAGCATGATGCTCGCGATTTCTTGACCCTTGGGAAATATCGAACAGTAAGCAAAGCATTGCTTCAAGTAATATGGAAACTGATTATAGCTTAACCTTAGTGCAGGTAAGATATCATCATTATCCTGTTTTAGTTGCCATATCTCGTCATCTCTCACTTTTAACCATTCCCTTTCATCAGTTGTCGCATATAACATACTACCTAGAGTCTTCACTGCCAAAGGCACTCCTTTGCATTTCTTTACAATATCTTCTCCAATTTTAGTTAGGTTCGGAAAATGTCTCTCTTGTCCATTTCTAAACGCCCATTTCAGAAACAAAGAGAAGCAATCCTCATGCGGTAGTTCTTTCAAGCTATATGTAACAGCAGATTCCATCATCGAGGCGATATAATCGCTACGAGTAGTTACAACAATCTTGCTTCCACGCACTCCAACCATCAACAAACTTCTCAATTCTAACCACTTTGAACGATTACGACTCCAAACATCATCAATGATGAGTAAAAACCTCTTCTCCCTCAATGCATCTTGAAGCGAAGCGTGCACTTGTTCAACGTTAAAGTTATCACACGGTACACCACTCGCCAAATTAACAATGTTCCTAGCCAACTTTATGACATCAAAATCTTGTGATGCACACAACCAAATTCTCAAAGGAAAGTGCTTTACTACCCTCTCATCTCTATACACTAATTTAGCAAGTGTAGTTTTCCCCACACCTCCAATTCCAACAATTGAAACCACAGAGAGACACTCATCAAAACCATTTTCTTGCATTAGAACTTCAACAATCTCTTCACTCTCATTCCTCCTTCCAACAACATCAGATGGAAGTATAAAGGAATATGACAAATCCCTTTTCATTTCTAAGGCAATACTTCTCTCAGATAAGTGGAATTTAGCTTTATCAGCTGCAATACTATCTAATCTCCTCCTTATTTCTTTTATCTTATGACTAATTTTGTATCTAAAAAGAAGCAGTTTAAAGGGTGAGAGTAAAAAACCAACCTTAGATTTAACCCTTTGCCTCTGTTGACCATAAGTCTGAATTTCATCAAGAAAATCATCAGCATCATAAAGAACATCTTTAAGTTCCTCAAGCCAATTTGCCAACTCATGATTCTTGATTTGTTGCTCTTCAGCATCCAAGAGTACATCCCTAATGGTAATTAAGGTTTTCTTTAGTTTGTTGAGCTCATTTTTAACACCCCAAACTAAGTTAAATTCTTGAAGTGCATGTGATCCTAATTTTCCTAAGATGGAGTTTGCAATATTGAAGAGAAAAGATTCTGCTGCCATATTTTTCAGATGGTGTGAAAAGGTAAAAGGAAAGAAAATTTTGGCAGTGTAAAATAGGAAAAGCTGTATAGAGACAGTTTGCTATTCTGTGACTTTGTAATAATTGAGAAGGAACAAGGAAAATGAGTTGGATTGAGGGGAAATGATACAAAGTGCTCACTTTTAACCGTGTTGTTTAAAATATGTACGCAGTTTATAATATATTCAAAGATTAATCTAATCAATTTCGTTCAAATTTTAAGACACATTGTTCAAACTTCTGGACATCATATCCTAAAGTTCAAAAATTATATCCAGAAATTTGAATCTTATGTCCTTAATATTAAATTAATAGCTCAGAAATTCATGTAAGATGAGTTTTGGTTTAACTGATAAAGTTACTGTCACGTGACCTCTAGGATACGGGTTCGAGCCGTGGAAACAACCTCTTGCAAAAATGTTGGGTAAAGCTGCATACAATAGACCCTTGTAGTCCGATCCTTCCTCAAACCCGTGCATAGCGGGAGTTTAGTGCACTGGACTGCCCTTTTTAGTTCAGAAGTGTCCTGAATTTCAAATTAGCGGCTCAAATGGTTCGAGCCGTGGAAACAACCGCTTGCGAAAATGTTGGGTAAGGCTGCATACAATAGACCCTTATAGTCCGGTCCTTCCTCGGACCCGTGTATAGCGGGAGCTTAGTGCACCGGACTGCCCTTTTTAGTTCAAAAGTGTCCTGAATTTCAAATTAGCAGCTCAAAAATTAAGAATACTAAAAATTCAGGATACTTAGTCCTGAAGTTGGAGTGAATTGACCAATCTTTAAATACATTATAAAATATGAATATATTTTAAATAACGGGTTTAAAAGCAACTATTATTGTCATCCTTGGGTTGAGGCATGGGAGTTGACTACTTGACTTTTTGGTTTAAAAAATTAGGCACGTTTCGCTATAGGTAATACCAAAACCGATCAATGGTATAAAAATGCATACCCGTATTTGAGTGGATACGAAATTTAAGAAGAAAAAAATAATTTTTAAAATTTATCTAGTATGAGCCCTAAATATTTTTGTTGCTGTAAATCATCTCACTAAGCTTAAGTAGTAACTTTGAAGTTAAATTACTTTTAAATAAGAAAATATTTGGGACAGAGTAAAAAGAAAAATATGATATATAAATGGAGATAGAAGAATTTAATTAATTGAATAAAATAGGATACATTTTTATTTTTTACTAAGTTCTATGTAACATTTTCTTGGGGAGTGGTTGGTCGGGTGAATAAGAAAAACAAAATTAAAGATTTTTTTACATGGTAGGGGGGGGCATATAAATGGTTTTTTAAGACAAGTTTAAAGTGTAATTTATGTATTTTCCTTCCCTACCCAAAAAGGAAATACTAGTCAAATTTACACTGGCCGCAAGATTTCAGTGCGGTGAAGGTGAAGCTCCCCACCTGTTTGTGAAATGTCCTCTGAGAGCGAAGGACCTCTAAAACAACTGGCAAGCATATTAGTTAGCTCAAAGTCAAGTTTGCACCACTTCTGCCATTGTAATAAACATTGCCAATTAGCAATATAAAAATGCTGCTACAGTGACATATTGGTTAGCTCAAAGTCAAGTCAACACTAAAGTTTGTCCTCTTTTTTTCCCCAACTTGTTGATGCGAAGAAACTTCCTTGTTTGTTGATTATGACTTAATTTTATTCCCTAGAAATCAACAAGAAGCAAACGCTCTTCAGTTCTCACAAGGATATCCTATAGTCCAATAAAGTACCAATCTTTGCACTTAGTAATTAGTTTGTACTTCCTTTACTTCCTCTGCTAAAAGAAAGTTGTAAATCAAGAACCAATCTTTCTCTATGGATCAGCTTCAAGAATCTGAAACTTTTCCTTCCATCACCATGGATATGAATGTACTAGTTGATATGCTTCTAGTGAAATTGTACACTGTTGTTGACATTGCAAGGACTTTGAAAATGCATTCCCAACTCAAAAAACTAGAGCTCTTTGTTAGAGTCACAGAATTGGATGATCACTTTGATCATCAGGTAGCTGAGATGCTAAAGCCCGCTTTTTATGAAGCTGAACATGTGATTGAAGAGCATGAAATTTGCTCTCTGCAAAACAAATTGCTTCCCAATTCGACATCAGCAAAGGTGTGTGTTCTTTCCTTCTCTAGATCAAACCCTTTTGCCTATAGGATTCGAATGTGTCTTGTTATGCGAAAGCTCATTAAGATATTGGATAAGATAAGTAGGAACCGAGTGTTTTTTAAGAGGATGGGATATAGTGGCTTGGGATATGGTGGCTTTCCTAGTCCTCACAGAGCAAGGGGGCTTATGCATACACGTGCGTATGTGCATGACTCTGGTGTTGTGGGGAGGGACTTTGATAGAGATATTGTCGTTGAAACGCTTTTAAAATCAGGAAATGAAGCAGCCCTTTTTGTATTTCCTGTTGTTGGATTTGGAGGTATTGGGAAAACTACTCTTGCAAAACTGGTGTATAATGATCCAAGGATAGTTAGTCATTTTCAGCTGCGTGTGTGGGTTCGTGTGTCTCGTGTGTTTCAAGTAGAGAAATTATTGGAACAAATTGTGAGTTCAGCTAGAGAATATTTGTGTGAGAATCGTGATATGAATGAACTGCAAACTCTCGTTCATGAGACTTTGTATGAAAAGAAGTATATGATTGTTCTAGATGATGTATGGAATCAGGATTCAGTGAAGTGGGATGAATTGAAGAAGTTGTTGATGGTGGGTGCTTGTGGAAGCAAGATTCTTGTAACTACGCGGAATGAGGCAGTAGCTTCGATAATGGGGACTGTTTCTGCATACTGTTTGAAGGGTTTATCAAGTGAAGATTGTCTGACTTTGTTCTTGAGTAAGGCCTTTGAAGAAGGTCTAGAAGTACTATATCCAGAGCTTGTCGCGATTGCATCAGATATAGTGCCGAAGTGTGAGGGAAACCCCTTACTCTTAATGATTTTAGGATCTTCGTTGCATATAGAAACTAAGGAATGGGAGTGGCATGAAGTTAAAAATCATCAGATGTGGAACTCAAATCAGAATGACAAAATTTCACTTGCATTAAAAGTGAGCTATCAGCTATTGCCATCTAATCTCAAAGTATGTCTTGCTTACTGCTCAATATTACCCAAGGACTGTGTGATTGAAATAGATAAATTGATACAGTTGTAGGTAGCAGAAGGTCTCGTGAATCAGCCTAATGGATCCGAAGATCTTGAACACATTGGGATTCAATATTTCCAAGAGTTATTGTCGAGATCCTTTTTTCAAGAAGTTGAAGAATATCGTTCTGTTTTTACCTCACTCTGTAGATTGCATGACCTTGTACATGATCTTGCACTGTCAGCAGCAGGGGTAGAATTCTGTACGGTAGCATCTCACACACAAAGCATTTCTGATGAGGTCAGACATGTGGTATTTTCTGACTATGATTTGTCAGGCAAGGAACTGCCAGCATCCCTTCTCAATAACCAGACATTGAGGACCATATCCTTCTCTGTTGATGGAGTAGGGCCGATGAGTACAATGTTCGTTGAGAACTGCATAGCAAGATTCGCGCAACTTAGGGTGCTAGATATAAGTGATTCATGTTTTGATGAGCTGCCTCGCTCTGTTGGCGTATTGAAGTACTTAAGATATCTTGACATAAGTTCCAATGGCAGAATTAGAGAATTACCTGATTCGATGAACAAGTTGCTGAGCTTACAGACACTTCGAGTTTCTCATTGTGCACAACTTGAAGGATTACCTAAAGATATAGGAAATTTGATCAGCCTAAGACACTTGCATATAACCACCAAGCAATCAAGTTTTCCTGATAAAGCAATTGGCTGCTTATCATCTCTTTGTTCTTTGTATATTTATAGCTGCACGAATCTCGTGTCTTTGTCTGAAGGCCTGCAGTATCTGACTAGCCTTCGCACATTGGCAATTATCGGTTGCCCAAGACTGACCTTTTTCCCAAGTGCTATGAAACACCTTACTGCTCTAGAGAATCTGTTGATCGTTGACTGTGAAGAGCTTACATTGTTGGAGTGGCAAGATATTGAAGGACTTAGGATGATCCGGTCACTGGTTATTGGAGGATTACCCGCATTGGAGTCAAAAGATGTTCAATGCCTTGGGAGCCTTCAGATGTTGGTGCTTGCGGGGTTACCACAGTTAGTTACTTTGCCCCGATGGCTTGAAGGCGCCAGTGCTACTCTGCAATACCTGAGCGTGGAACGGTGCCCCAACTTTGCAGCATTGCCAAAGTGGCTGGAAAATCTCACCGCACTTGAAAAACTTGAAATTTTCAAGTGCGGCAAGTTATCTTCATTGCCCGAGGGGATGAGTAGCCTCACAAACCTGAAGGTATTGAGCATCGACAACTGACCCGATTTTGACTTCAGAATTCCAAGGAAGGATATCTCATATTTCTGAGGCAAATATTAATGGAGAACTGATTCAATGATCTCTGTATCTTTATGGACGTTCTTTTGCTTCTTTCATGCATTGGTTGGTTATCATGTTTCACTTTTCCAATTGAAGTTTATTCAGGTTTTTTTTCCCTATCTGCTTGTTTCAGTGTCTTGATTGTGTTTTGATACTTGGGTAAAGTTGAGTGACTTTTGTTGTAAAAAAAATATTATTGACTTCAGTGCAATAAAGTAAAGTTGAGTGACCATCCGAGAAATCAACTCCCAATATTTGACATCCAATTGGTTGACGAATAACTAGCCTATTTGAATCAAAGTTTAAGCTGTCAAGATCAGAAGTTGTCAGAGTATTCACACTGACAGAGGCGGTCCTACCTTACCGTTTGAAGGGTCATTGGACTCTGTTAGTCTCGGCATAAACCATGTAAATATATCTTATATATATTTGTAAATACAACTGGGATCCCTTAGATAATTTACATGTGACCCAAACACAAAAGTTTGATCGGAGGAGTCGATGAGTGGAGTGCTTAAGTTTCCTCCCGTGGTTGATGTGGGTTCGAAACTCATGTTCAGCTTTTTCTCCTTCGTTCTATTTTACTTATTTGAATTCAACATAATTTAAATTTAATAGTAAACTGGTTTTTTTTTTCTAAATTCAATTTTAGTTTAGTACTAGCACATAATGGTCAACTTAATTAATTTTATCCTTTTTTTTAAGGGAAAATTACCAACTATGTCCATTTATAAGTAGCTCATTACAAAAATTGGTCAATTGATAAAATATTACTAATATTAGCCAAATTAGCCAATTAGCTATTTGTAGCAAAAAAATATCAAATTTTTACTTTATTTTGAGTGGGTGTTATTAGAATAGATTGGGCACAATTTAAGGAGCTTGAATCTCAGTTTTGGGATGATTTGGTGAAGTTTTGAGGTGATTTGATTTGAAAATTCGAAGTAAAAGCTGAACATGAAAAAAATGGTATGTGTATCACACTGTGTATCATTTGTGTATCACATATGTATCATATTTGTATCAATTGTGTATCACATGTATATTCATGTATACCTGTGTGTGAGATACATGCGTGATACATGTTTGATACAGGTGTCGCAGAAGACTTTTTTAACTCGATTTAATTACGAATTTCGATACAAAACCAATCCAAATCACCTTCAATATTCCTCAAATTTTGTATATTGACTTATCTATATATTTTTAATGAATTCCAAATATACCCATTGAAAAAGTTCCTTTTTTGTTTAGATTTTTGGAATATTGTATAAATTTTTGTATTTCATCACCTTATTTGCTACCCTATCCATGAAATTTCCTTTCCGTCTTATATCTAATGTTGTTAATCACGCTTAAAAATATAGAAGGTGATTTTGCATGTGATTCTCTGAGAGAAAGAACCCTATTATTTGATTTTTCAATTTTTGTTGGCTAGTTTTGGTAAGTCTATGACTAATGGCTAGAGGTTGGTAAGTTAAGATTTATTTGGGACATTTGTGTAAGTTTTCCTTTTTTTAAATCTCACCCTTCAAATCAAAAACCTCAAATTGCAATTTATTGCTCCACAAAAAAAAATATATAAATCATTTCTGTCACAAACCTTCTTTCATAAAGTAGTGGGCATCGTCAACTCTAACTCCATGATGGCAACAGAGAGTTTGAGACTCTTCTTCAATTACTTGACTACTAACACACCCTTAATCTTGATTTTTCTGTGTGAGTTTTTAATAATTATAAAGTCTGAACACTCTTTTGATCACTGACTCCTTTTTTATTTGAGAAAAAACTAAAAATTTTGAAGTTTGAAATAGGCTTAAATCAAACACCTTCCCTTCCCGTAGCACCCATTTTGCGAAAAAATATCTCTCTCTCTCTCTTTATTTATTTATTTATTTAATACTTAGATGATAAGTTATCGATCATAATCATTAAGTTTTTAATGAGTTGCACGCCAAATTTTATTGCTAGTAATTAGCATCTAGTTGCACGCTGAATTTTATTGCTAGTAATTAGCATCTAGTTGCACGCCGAATTTTATCGCTAGTAATTAGATATAGTGGTGCTCCCGCCGCGCTCAAATCCTCGGTCCGCCTCTGTTCACACACATTGTTTGAGGGAATGGCTATTGTCTTTTGGTCTGGAGCAATTCTCGTCTCATGAATTAGTTTTTGCAGTTGACTTAGACTCAAGAGTCATTTTCATCATATAGTATTAAAGTTAAACTGATCCCTAATCTTGATTTACCCAATATCCGTCTCCATATTGTGTCGCACACACTCCAAATGTCCAATTCTGAGTGTGGGATGTCAAAATATCACATGTTAGAATTGAGAATTCTAACATGATTTTGGGCACTTATCATCTCATGAACTAATTTTTAAAATTGAGAATTCTAAGAACCACTTTCTTAATAACATAAATTTGTCATGGATTGACTAGTAAATGCCAACATTCTATTTGAATGAATGAAGTAATTTGAAGCTCAACGAAAAGTTATTGGAGTACGCTTATTTTTAGTTTTAGCACATCTATATAAATGTGTAATTGCTTATTCATAAATTCAACTCTAGCACTCAAAATGTGCCTTTAACTATCGTTATTCTTAACAATGGGCCGTGGAGACTTTTTGGTTCATTATGCTATTGCTCTTGGTGTTGCTTCGGTTGTTTTATTTTTTAACTATCGTTATTGTTTTTCTTTACATGGATTCTTTTCTTTAAATGTTTTTCTTGAGCCGAGAGTCTATCGGAAACAGCCTCTCTACCTTAACAAGGTAGGGATAATTCTATTGGGTTTGTTGTTGTTATGCTATTACTCTTGATTTACATACAACTACATTGATATTAGTAAAAGTTGCTTTAGATGCACGTGGTTGAGATGTAATTGTGGAGGTGGAAAGTGAACTCGAGAAAACACAGCATAACAGACAAAGCTCGTTAAGAGACATTCAAGAACTTGGTTTCATATGCGAGTAAGTTTACCTGGCAAAAGTAAGGTTGATTTTGGGCCATTCTTGTGGTGCATTTATCACTTGAGATAGTTTTTTTTTGGCAATGAAGACATTTATTCCGTCATGTTTAAAAGTTATTACAAGATGGGACTATTCTAGGACACAAGGTTCCTAGCTTGTCCAATTCAAAAATAGAGACAACAAAAGGAGGCGGGGTGAAGTACAACATAGGATTTCCAAAAGCGTTCGAGTTGCTTTCATGCTTGGCCAGAGGATCAGCGACTCCATTAGCTTCCCTGAAGACGTGAGTCACTGTAGGCTCCCCTGCTCTAGTGAGCATCCATCTGCAACTACTAATCAAGTTTTGGTATAGACAATTATTGTGAGTAAGCATGTTGATTAGAATGTTGCAGCTGTCACACCTCTTTTTTCCTATTACTACACCCCCGGAAGGGTATAATAATAAGGGAGTTATTTTCAACTTGAAGTGACAATAAAAATGGGATTTATTTAAAAGATTCAGAGTCGCCACTTGGGAGATTTATGGTATCCCAAGTCACCGGTTTAGAATTCCGAATCGAGGAAAAGAATGACTCTGTTTAACACTCCGCGAAGCAGAAATCCGGGTAAGGAATTCTGTTAATCCGGGAGAAGGTGTTAGGCATTTCCAGGTTCCGTGGTTCTAGCACGGTCGCTCAACTGTCATATTCGGCTTATTTCTCTGATTTTAAAATATTATGAACCTATCTGCGTTTTAACTTTAAACCGCTTTATTTTATTTATATATTTTTAACTTAAAATCGGCTATGAACAAACCTAGATACAAGGAAGCAGTAAGCAATTTTGGAGCCCAATTCATGATAATTCAAGACTAAACCATGGCCCATCCTTAGTCAAATTCAAAATATTCTAATTACATTTATCCAACCCCACAGCTTATTAACGCCACAATCAGCTTAAATCCTAAAACCTTTTAATTTATAACAAACAAACATGACCTATTATCACTAATCCATTCAATCATCAATCTTTACCATTTCCATGATGAAGAAAATACAGTGGACAAACATAAGACCAAACTAGGCAAATTGATGAACTGGATACAACTTGATCTCAACTCCAAATAACATGGTTATAGCTACAGTGCTCAAATGAAAATGGGTGAAGAAAATATTAATAATATTAACAGTGCGACACACATTGAGTCACAAGAAGTCAGAATATACATTAAAAATCTCAATTACGCTTATATGTCTTTGTACAAATTGCACACCTTTCTTAATAATCCTACACGGCACAGAATTTCGAGAAAGACCAACTGTAAGCATTACGACCAAACTCGGGGTTTTCAAATATGATTTTTAAACACATATTTTCGCTTATAACCTTTTAGACATTAGGACTTTATGCAGGAATACGAGCAACACTAAGTCATGAGATCTCTAAAATCATCAAACCAAATTCCAAGCTGTGTGTAAATGAATTTAAACATATGGAAACTAGACCCAACCTCAAATTTCAACAGTCCTGAATATGATTCGAACCCACGGTCACACTCAAAATCAACTAACTCACAATTAAGCTAAAGAAACAAAACCTTTAATCAATGCATATGCCTGACATACAAATACCCTTGGTTTCCACTTGACATGAGATAAAAAAAAACTCCAGCAAATTTGGTGAACTACAAATAAGTAAATAAAAACCTAACAGAATACTACTTAACTACAAAGAACAATGAACTGTGTATCCTTCTTTCAGCACCCCTTTCCAAACCATGAGATAATTTAACACCTACCACATACAGTTTAACTTTTAAATGATATTGAAATCACTTGCATATACTAGCATATATGGTTTATACACAGTCCATGAATGACATGAGTTCCCAATGTAACAGTCCACTATACTTTATACTAAACATTTTAGCGTGACTTCATTATGACTACAGGATATAAAGCATCAATTTTCAATATTTTAAAATAAAACTAAGTAAACTTAAGTCAAATGAAAATACAAAGAAAAATGTTAAAGGAAATCTGAGGATCTTCATTCAGAATTTATCAAACCATTTTATATTGTTCCAAATTTGAAATGTGTACCTGGCAATGAGAGTAAAGAAGGTGAGATTCAGCAGTAGCAACAACACAGCAGCAAAAACTCAGCCAAGAGCAATAGAACAGTAACTTCAACCCCAAGATTCAAACAAAACCAAACTCTAAACAAACAAACTCAAGCTATTTGACCAAGGCTAATGACTCTGGTATTTTCAGATAAGCTTTCTCAACCAAATGAAATCGAACGACCCAAACAAACAGGATTCTAGCAATTTTAAACAAGAAATACCAGGGCTTTAGGAAATTTTACTTTAGAAAATAGCTATTCCAGCTCTTTTTTCAGAATTTTTTCTCTTATGATCTCCATGTTTTCTCAGTCTTTCTACTTGTTCCTATGTGTGTACTCTCAGTATTTTTCAGTATTTTTTCAGAATGTTCTTTCTTCTCTTTCTATTCATGTCTATCTTTCACTCAAAATCTCTGTTTTTTTCTTAGGGTCTCAAATTGCAAGATGTTCCTCTCTATTTTTTCCAGTGTTTTCTTTATATCCTCTCAATTTTCAGAATCCTCTTGTGTTCTCTTGTTCTTTCTATCTCTTCTCCTCTCAAATTTTAGAGTGTTTTTCAATGTGTCTCCCTGCCTTATTCATTCTGATTTTCAGCCTCTAAATAGGCATACAATTAGTGATATATCCACTATCAATCTTATCTTTTTAGTTTTTAATTACCCCACTACCCTAGTGCCTTTTAATTTAATCAGTAATGCCCATTTCAATCCCTAAAATCAGCAAGTGCATTCCCCACTATTAATTGTCTATTATCTTTTCAATTCCACTTATAATTGTCTCCAATCAGTTCATTAGCAACCCCTTTAATTAATTCAGCAACCCTTAATCAAACAGTGGGTACTCTAATTCCCAAACTACCCCCTGAAACCTATGTGAATTACCCCTGAGAATTAACTCCTGGACCTCAAAGGTTCAGGCAGAACCTGAGGTCCATTTGACTCAAATTGGAAGGGTCTGAATGACCAAATCCAAGACAGAGTCAGTGAAGCAATCAGAAACTAATTCGAGTGACGACCAAAATAAAAGCAAATTACTATTGAATTCTTTTAAGCAAACACCCGAACTGATTAATCAAGTTATTAAAAATCCAATATAATTCAATTAACAACAAAATGCTATTCAATTTATACAAACTAACACAATCTAATTCTAGTCCAGCATTCTTCAAAAACAGGAAACAGGCTATATTTAAATGGTTCAAAATTTAAAAACTATTTATCACATCATTCACAGAGCAGGAAATAAAGAACGAACATTTAACAATTTTTTGAAACAAAACCTAATCTAAATCTTTAACTAATCCGTTCAGAGAGAAAAGAAAAAGAAAAAAAGAAGAGGAAGAAATTGAAATACCTAAAAATAACATAGAACAAAGGAACTCACCCTTTCGTCCCGACCTGGTGACTGACTTCTTCGATTTAAATCACCCAATAAGGTCAAGCACTTGTTCTCTGTTAAGAACAAGTGAAAGCCCTTATTGGGTGACAAAAACCAGTTCATCTCAATGAACTGGAACCCTAATCCGGACTTTGGCTTTTGAGACTTGGACCCTTCGATTCAAAATTCGAGGAATTGGACGGGTATTCGAGGGTGAAGGGTTATAGATTTGGGAATAGGGGAGTCTGATGGTCATGGGGTGTTGATTTGGGACTGATTGGATAAGTTAGGGTTCAGGGGTCCGACCTTTGATTTGATATTTGAAACGTTTGAGGATGATTCGAAGGAAACTAATTGCATATTTGGGAAGAGGAGGTACTGGTGGTTCAGGGGTATTGGTTTGGGGCGGTTTGGAGGTGGCGCCGCCACCGGGGAATTTTGTGGCAGCGCTAGGGTTCATATGGTCAAAACAATATTCGATGAATTCTAGGCAGATTCGAGGGAAGGTGCTTGGATATTTGGAATGAGGAGATGGAGGCGAGGCTAGGGTGTAAATATGGGGTTGTTTGGACCACCGGAACCGCCGTGAGGCGATTTCCGATGGGCGGAGGGAGGTGGGGTAAGGCGGTGAGAGACAGTGCTCGTCTCTGAGTTGTGAGAGATAAGGATGTGGGGGGGGGTCTGAGGGGGCTGGGGTAGTGTTAGGATATTTATACTCAGTGGGAAGGTTAATTGTGGATCGTTGGATTGTTCACGATCAACGATCAAGATTGAAGGGGAGATCTGAACGTCATTGTCACGACCCTAGTTCACCAATCGTGAACACGTCATGACGGCACCTAGCCTTCGCGACTAGGTAAGCCTAACAAAAATTGCGGAAGTAACAATATTTACAAAATTATAATCAAAAGCTAAATAACATGAGTAATGTATACAGTTGTCGCTTGGCACATACACTTCAACACTTTAAAATTCTAAAGCTATCCCAAAGACCCGGAAACCCATGGGAAACACAGGCTAAGAGTAATACATAACACTGCTCTAACTCTGGAATTTCTACACAACCGACAGAAAGGAAAATCATATACTACAGCTGGAATAAGATAGAGACTCTTGGTCTGCGGACGTGGCAGATATACCTCAAAGTCTCTGAATATCACTCCTGGATCACTGATAATGTGCCGGACCGGAAGTACCTGGNTATCACAGCAGATATCCAGCAAGAAAGTAAGTAAAACAGTAGCAGAGAACAACACAATCAATGAATAGAGGTACAAACCATAACTGGATATTTATCATCGGGGATCTCCTGGTATCCCGAGGATCTCTTGGTATCCTCAATAAATCGTTCGAGGATCTCTTGGTATCCCGAGGATCTCTTGGTATCCTCAATAATAATTCTAGGATCTCTTGGTATCCTCAATAATAATCCTGGGATCTCTTGGTATCCACAATAATAATTCTAGGATCTCTTGGTATCCTCAATAATAATTCTGGGATCTCTTGATATCCTCAATAATAATTCTGGGATCTCTTGGTATCCTCAATAATAAATTATGGGATCTCTTGGTATCCACAATAATAATTCGAGGATCTCTTAGTATCCCAAGGATCTCCTGGCATCCTCTATATATAATCATTTCTATGCCAGGGATCTCTTGGTATCCCGCACTCTCAGTCTTATAACATAACACGTGTAGGGGGAGCTCCCGGGATGCCGTCCCGAGTCCCAATTTTAAATCAAACAACAACAGCTCAAAATATCAAACAATTACCAAACTCATAGCAAATAATAGTAGATTCTAGCCTAATATACTTCATAGAATGCAAACAAGGCAGTTTAAACAAATAGGCAAGTAAGTCCACTAAACATGCTTTTCTATGCTAGCACAGGCTATAATAGCAAGTAGGAATAAGCAAATACGAAAGAAACTCAGCTCAAGTATATTTAAGTAAAAATTTGGATTTTCAACAATTAGCTCAAGTACGCGCTCGTCACCTCACGTACAAGGCATT
>MU778255.1:113634-125238 GCA_026770625.1 Nicotiana glauca
TTTGTTTCACTATGACCGAGCCGTGAGGCTGCCTACGTATCCTTAAAGGAATTAGGTCAAATGTAGTTCACACCAAATTCCTTGTTGTTATAGTTTTTCTTTTCACTTATCATTTTCTTTTGTGCCCTTTTTTTTCTTCTTTTTTCTTTTTCTTCTCTTTTTCTCTTTTTTTTTTTTACTTAGCTTTCACGCTTGCGTTTCTAATCTTTGCTACTGATTCCAAAAGAGGGGTATGAAAGAAAACAAGTAAGGCTCAAAGGGATAGCGAAGGATAAAGTGTTTAGATAGCAGAACAAAAAGCCTTCGTCATTCCAATCTTCAAAGTATGCCAAGCATAAATAACGTGATTAAACAAACATGTGTAGCATCTTCTACTTGTGCCAGACTTGATAACTATATTCACACATTCGCCCTTTCTATTTGTCAATTTTAAAGCACTATTGGACAACACTCTCACTCTCATTATCTTTCCAATTTTTTAGGCAAACTTGTCCTTAATTTTCAGCTGATGCGGCATGAAACATAAGGTTTCTTTATGTTCTATTAGCCCCAGTTTCACATGGTTCGGGCTTCAAATGATCTCAATCTGTTCTTATTTCCCTTAAGTTCCCCTATCATCTTCCCAATTTCTTCATGATTAACCTTTAAGATTAGGCCTAGAACTATGTGTGCATGCCATGTCACTAGAGTTGACAGGAAAAGAACTATAAAGAGGAGAGAATAAAAGAAAATGACTAGAAATAAAAAAAAAATAGGACATTGCATTGGACGATGAAACAGTTCGAACAACCAGATAAGAAAACTAAATTGGGGTTACAACCTTTAGAACAAACCTAGACAACACTAACATGAGATATTACGACTAAAGGAACTGGAAAAAATCAAAATATAGAAGGGTTTGATTTACAAGACAATATCCAGATTACAACCCTGAAATAACCTGGACAACAGAAATGACAACAAAATAAACCACCAAAACTCCTCCATGGCTTGCCAGGAGATGGAGCGTCTTCCCGATTACCAAGCATAACATCTTAGCCACTGACTTCTGCATCAATATTTCCAAGACCATTACGCATTTCAATATCATCAGCTTTAGTCACTACATCCCCAAGAGGATTCGCATACTCTTTGTTACTATCGTTGATCACAATCATCCCTTTGTGAATCATTCTTCCTATTTCCTTCTTCAAAGAACGACAATTCTCAATGCTATGTCCTTGGACATTAGAGTGGTACATGTATCGTACAGTAGGATCAAAGCCTTTTGCATGTGGGTCTAGAGTGTAATCGAAGAGTGGCTCAATCAGGCTAGAACGCTTTAGCTTTTCAAACAAACTTGCATAAGATTCTCCGAAAGCATTCTTTTTTTCCAATAGTCTTTTTATTTTATACTCTGGCCTTGGTTGGAATATTTTGTGGGCAGGTGGTTGATACGCCTGATGAGACATTTGTGGTATCGGTGCAGACCATCGCGGGCCTCGGGGATGAGTAGCATATGGTGGTGCAACGTGGATATGATATCTGGGAAATGATGCACGATTTAGGGGGTTTTGTGGAGAGAAGTAATGGTCGGGAGGATTTAAAGGATATCCACGGGGTCGATATAGAGGCTGGGGGCGTTTAGCAAGGACGACCACTGGACTTTGACATTGGTGGGGTTCTATAACACCTTTTCTTTCCATAGGAAGATTATCCCGAGCAACTTGTTCACTCCATCTGAGCCAGAACTTCCTAAAACATTCTTTAGGTTTCTTTTCTATTTGAGATATGGAGGAGTGATCCGGGACAATATCTGTATTATTATGAAAGTGTCGCACAAAATCTTGAGCCATGTCACCCTATGTATGCCATTTACCGACATCCTGACGGTTATACCATTCCAAGGTTGCCCCAGTCAAGCTTTTACTGAAGTACGCCATTAGAAAATCATCTTTCTCGCCAACATTCCTCATTTCCTTGCAATATTCCCTCAGATGGACTACCGGATCTTCACACTCCTCATTCAGGTTGAACTTTGGCATTTTAAACCTTGCGAGTAGGCGGATGTCAGTTAGTGTACACAACTCTTGGTAAGACATGCTGCCTTGGCCTCCCGTCCCTTGCACATTCTTTAAGGCATGTTATGTGTTCTTCAACTTCTCAGAACTTGGAGGAA
Source organism: Nicotiana glauca (assembly GCA_026770625.1). Lineage (NCBI taxonomy): Eukaryota > Viridiplantae > Streptophyta > Magnoliopsida > Solanales > Solanaceae > Nicotiana > Nicotiana glauca. The sequence goes on from MU778255.1 coordinate 115,793, forward strand.
GAGTGGTGGAGATACTGGGGTGATTGGGAGATGCCAAAGTTTGGGTAAAGACAGCATCTGAGAAACCAGGTGGTAGCGGTATTGGTGCCTTCCCAACCATCCAAGCCTGATATATGTCTGTTATGTGTTGTCTTAACATCCTCACCTCATCAGCCAAACATTTGTAATGTTCAACCAACCACTTTGGGGTACTGATATCAACCACCCCAATTTTGTTGTTATCCGCCATCGTCTATTGGATTTATGTTGTGGAGAGGAGTTACTTCGATACAAACCAACCACCTGCCTGGAATGAAAGCCAAATGAACAAAACAAAGGCATCCCGATAGGGCTTTTAACATATAGGTAAACACACATTAGGGATGCAATGCACCTAAGCAATTAACCATTTTTATTATGCTTTTGCTTGGTTGCTTGCGTCATCCCTTTTTTTCTATTTGTTTTTTTTCTCTTTTTTTCTTTTATATACACTCTTTTTTTTAGTTGTGGTCGAATCTTATGGAGATTGCCTACATATCATGACCCCGCATGAATCAGACCGTGCGTAGTTCTGGCCGATAAGTACGTAGTAAAATATTTTCCACACAAACAACTGCTTTTATTAAGCCATTTGAAAAAGTTTAAAAACTTTAAAGACGAACAAAACAAAACTTAAAGGACTGACAGACAGACTTACAAAGTTTAACAAGAAAGACTCGAAACAAAGATTAAGAATACACTAATGCTTTAAAATTTCCTGGGGCCCGCGAGGCATCATTCGGCCTTGCCGCGGGCCTTGGTACGAGATCACTTTGAAGCCTCTCCAGATTGCTCATTATTTGCCGGACGAATGTCATCACTGCCGCAAAAAAGGTGGTATAGGTCATGTTCTCGCACGCTCGGCATTTTGCCATAATGTAATGTGCGATGTTTGCGACCTCTTCTCTAATCCTGTTTTTCTCCTGCAGCAATCGTCCTATATGTCGATCCCGGGGTTCCAGCATTCGAGATTTATAGAGGAGTTGATCTTGAAACTCGTTCATTTGTTCCTCCATTCGCGCCATCAAGTCATAGCAGTGTTTCCTATCTGCTCTGAAATCTCTAGCTTGCCTGAATATCCTATCTTCAAGAGTGCATATTTGTTCTCTCAGGATACTGACGCTCCCCTCATAGTCCCTCTTCATCTGCTGCATATGAAGTGCTCACTCTGTTGTGCCCTTTGTCCATCTGGCTCGGACCCTTGCCAGGCTAGCTTCAGACCTTTCCAAACCCTCTTGGCATTTGCGGGCTTTCCCTTTCAATTCATTTATGATTTTTTGGTCAGCCCGGCTTCTTTCTGGGTTTATGACAGCAATTCTCATCTTTTGGATACGAGCTTTAAGGGCCTCATTTTATTGGATCAACTTCTTCTTTTCCGCCTCATTTGCAGCGGCTTGAACATCCTTTTCAAATTGAAGATCCATGGCCCGTTTCTCCAGTTTGCCTATTGTGGCCCTGTACTCGCGTTCTTTAACCAACCAGTCCCACTGTTCCTATGATGATTCGACGAATTTCTAGAGATGGGGCCTTTTGGCTGGCCTTTCGAACTCAATTTCCCTCCTATACCCAGCAAGGTATCCCGGCGACACTTCACCTTTGGACCGATCCCGTACACAAGTATTCGCTGCTAAGTATTGACATTCGTTCCAAATTTTGCGAACTGTTGCCTCAGGAAATTGACCGTTAGGCCCGATTTCGACTACTTGGCGGCTGAGATCTTCACTCTTAGGGATTATTTGGCACCTTCCTGACTGCCTCAACACTCGATATGGGGCATAGGGTTGAATAATCTTGAGTCCCATAAATAGGAAATGAGGTCCGGTGGCTGGCATATATATGATTTCATCCACAGATAACCACCCAAATGTCCACTCTATCTGGCACGCGGTGATGGAACGTAGGCGCGTTACCCATTCTGCGACCCCCTCTGGTAAGATAATCCCCTTAACCCTTGTAGAAAATTCCTCTATGCATTTCTTCCCTGACGACCCATAACTCATAAACTGGGGACGCTGGCACAAGTGTTCAATTATCCACATCTACAGCAACACATTACAACCCTTAAAAAAGTCCCCTCCGGCTTTGCAGACAGTAAGAGCGCGGAAGATCTCAGCTGTTATCATGGGTGCGAGGATGTTGTTGGCCTGAGTAAGCAAAGTACTAACAACCCCAAATATTCGGATGTCAATATTTTCGTCTTTTCTAGGGAACACCAGAAGTCCTAGAAAGGCCACCATGAATGCGAAGCATCTATGTTCTTCCCACTTAAGGCGGTTTCTTTTGCTACAAATTTTATTTTCTGGCTTGTTAAACCTTCCTATGTGGCCATATCTGTTGTATATGAATGGCAACGTGCAGAAACCAGCTGCCAAGTCCGGGTTGTGTACCACCCTACTTATTTTCAAGGAATCCAGGAAACTATGTACGGATACGGTCCTCAGAGCAATCAGGTAATTGGTGTCTTAGAGGAACCTTGGGACCCCCTATGTATCTGGTTATCTCTTCCAATGTTGGGGTAAGTTCAAAATCTGAGAAATTAAATACATTGTGAGCCGGGTCCTAGAATGGGACCAACGCCTTCATGATATCCCCCCTCGGATTAATCTTCAGCAACCCCCGTGAGACCTCCCAAGTACAACTTAACTGTGTCTTGCCCTGATCTGCCCAAATCATCCCACCACATGTGTAACTCCAAAGGGATCTTGTTCACAATTGTTACTGGTAAATTCTGACTTGTGCTCATTCTGCACATTTATTAGGGTGGTTAAGTAAAACAGTTATGCTTTATTCTATTTGACTAAAAAAATCAAAATTGACTCCTTTCAGGTTTTTATTTCTAACGGCCTTTTAGCACTTTGAAGAAGGTTTAAAGGCTATATTTGCCAACCGACCAAAACTTTGAAAAATGACCAAAGGCGGCTGTTCTTGCAAAAACGACCTTCCGGCGTCCCTTTGGAGACATTTGGCTATTTTGGACAAGAATGGTATTACCTTTACTTATGGCAGAACAAAAATATTTATTTACCCCCTATTTTTTAGAATATAGTTGAACCCGATATGAGTTGCCTACGTATTCCACATCCGGTGAGAATCAAACTTACGTAGTTCTGCCCAAAAAAACAGACTATTTTTGAAAAACATTTTTTTTCTCTCTTTCATTTCATTGATAAATAAAGCAAACTATTTTTTTGAAAACAAGACTTTTTCTTTTCATTTTTCTCTAGCAAAATAAACTATTTTTGAAAACAAGACTCCCCTTTTTTTTTCTATTTTTTCCAGTGGTAAATAAAACAAACTATTTTTTTTTAAAATAAAAACTCATTTTTTTTCATTGGCAAATAAAACAAACTATTTTAAAAATAAAAATATTTTTCGTTTTTTTTTATTTTTCTAAAAAAATCCGGCAGAGTTTTGGTACTATTTGGACATTGGTTTTCAAAACAGGTAATTATCTCTCTTTAACCCTCATACCACTATTTCTCTTCTTCTTTTTTCCCAATATTCGAAAGTCGGTCAGCATGCAAGTTTGAAGCAAATAAATACACAAGTAGGAAGTAAGATGCATGAGGATGGTCTTTTTCATTTCAGGTACACCTGTCCTAGACAGACCCAACGCCTGTGTTGAGCCTCCAAAATCAAATGCACATGACGCAAACAAACGTTCCTACTAGGGATCCGGTATGAGGCTGAGTTATTCTAGGTTCAAAACCTGGGTATTTGTTCTAGATTATGTACTCGAGCGGACAACTCGAGTCGAGGAGGGGGCTACGTAGCGAGGACTTGCAAGATCGTCCGGCTTAGTAACTTGTCCGAGCCTCTTTTCTTATTTAAAGGTATGACACTAACAAAATAGGGAGTCTCGACCAGCGAGCACATCCCCGAAGATAAGAAGAGAAGGGTTTCGTAACCGTTTATATGTACAATTCACATAATATCAAAGCGTTAAAAAGCGACATTTACACATTAGTCTCAAACATGTAATAAAATCAGATATTATACAAGCCAAATACAACAAATATACCAAGCTCGAATTCTTGAACTCTGAACCAAAGTTCTGGGTTCTCATCCCCAGCAGAGTCACCAGAGCTGTCACACCTCCTTTTTCCTATTACTACACCCCTGGGTGGTCATGGGGTGTTGATTTGGGACTGATTGGATAAGTTAGGGTTAAGGGGTCCGACCTTTGATCTGATATTTGAAACGTTTGAGGATGATTCGAAGGAAACTAATTGCATATTTGGGAAGAGGAGGTACTGGTGGTTCAGGGGTGTTGGTTTGGGGCGGTTTGGAGGTGGCACCGCCACCGGGGAATTTTCTGGCGGCGCTAGGGTTCATGTGGTCAAAATAATATTCGACGGATTCTAGGAAGATTCGAGGGAAGGTGCTTGGATATTTGGAATGAGGAGGTGGAGGCGAGGCTAGGGTGTAAAGATAGGGTCGTTTGGACCAGCGGAACCGCCGTGAGGCAATTTCTGGTGGGCGGAGGGCGGTGGGGTAAGGCGGTGAGAGACAGTGCTCGTCTCTGAGTTGTGAGAGACGATTAGGTGGGGGGTTTGAGGGGGTTGGGGTAGTGTTAGGGTATTTATACGGTGTGGGAAGGTTAATTGTGGACCGCTAGATTGTTCACGATCAACGATCAGGATTGAAGGGGAGATCTGAACGTCGTCGTTTGATTTAATATGGGGACTGGGTCGGTTCGGGGAAAACGGGTCGGGTGGTAGGGAACGTTTTGAGTCGTTCGATCAAGATTGATGAACGGTTGAGATCAAACGTCCTTGAAACGACGTCGTTTGGACGGTCTCTTGGACTAAATGTCTGGACCGGGTATGAGGGTTAATTTGGGCTGGTTTTAACCGGATTCTTGCCAAAATTAATTGGGCCAGGGGAATTTTTGGCCCAATTTTAATTCTTTCTCTTTTTATTGATTTTCTTTTATTTTACTCCTAAATTAATTTCAGAAAATTAAAAACAAAAAATCCTAACTCCAATTAAAGAAAAAACCAAAATTGACTTAAAACACTAATCCACTTTAAATAATATTTATCACAAGTAATTAAATACTAAATTAAAAGAAAACACAAAATTTGACATTAATTACTAAAAATGCAAAAGTACATTTTTTTTTTGTGATTCTTTCATTTTTTGTAAAAATAAGTAATTTACTACTCAATTCAAAAATTATAAAAATTAAATCCTAAATGCAAACGCAACCTATTTTTTTATATTTTTCATTTATTTAACACATAAACATGCATGGACACAGGCAAATAATGACATAAAATACCACGAAAATTCACAAAAATGCACACAATAAAACAGATAATTTTTATTTTAATTACTTTGGGAGTAGTTCGTGTGGGGCAAAAATCACGTGCTCACAGCAGTCTGTTTCAATTTCTAATGGCATGATGTTTTGTTGCAGGGCTATTTTTAGACCATGCATAAGGTCTAGGCCTTCCTTGTAAATATTAGTTGCATGAGGAATGGACATGTTGAAACCTAGGATCCAGCTACTGTCTCTATTTCGAAAGACACCCCCTTTTCCTGGGTTGCCTATGCTTGAGACATCAATGTTTAATTTGAAGGTGCCCGTATCTGGTGGCTTCCATTTTAAGTAGATAGTAGTCCTTAGGCATGCTTCTTATTTGAAGCCGTTAATAGTTTAAACTCAATTGTGCTATTGACTATATTTTCTAACAAGAGTGAATTTTTTTAATTGTTGAAGATATAATTGTTTCTGTGTATCCAAATATGCCAAAGGGTGAAAGGCAAGATGTCTGCCTTGTTTATAAGACTGTTGAATTTGGATTTTGATTAACATTGTAATTTAACCCAGTTGTGCATAGCGAGGTCATTGTGGGGTTGGTTTGGATATTTGTAAGAGCTTCCCAGTTGATCCCATATTGGTTTTGAATAAAGACAGCTAAAGAACATATGCTCAATATCTTCTTCTTCAGTCTGACAGATATTACAAAGGCTAGAGGTTATGATTTTCCTATTAAAAAGTATTTTTTATGTTGGGAGTCTGTTATGGACTACCGTCCAGAGGAATATTTTTATTTTGTTGAGCGTATCTAGTTTTCATAATCAAGAGTAGTCTGCCAGATTTTCTTCTACTTTTGACTGATTCACAATGATTTGATAGGCTGCTTTTGTGGAGAAATCCCCATTGGATTCTTCCACCCATGTGAATTTGTCAATTGCTGGCTCAATTTGTTTTACCTAGGTACTAAAGATTTTTTTGCAAATGTTTTCGGGTAGCTCGAAGGAAAGGTTGTTAAGATTGAATGAGCCGCCCTCAAGGATGTTATTTAGGAGGAGATTTTGATCATTGGGGGGTAGAGGCCCCAGGATGAGGGACCTTAGAGGGCCTGAGTCATTTCTCCAGGCATCTTGCCAAAAGTTGATAGATTCCCAATTACCCACTTCCCAATGAATGCCTTTTTCACAAATTTCTCCCCAGTACAGATGTTCTTCTAGATGTGGGATCCTTTTTTTTTCTAAAGAGTTCCATTTATTAGAGGATGTGTTGTTATTATACCTACTTTGGAGGACTTTAACCCAGAGTGAGTCTTTTTCCTTTGTATATCTCCATGCCAGGGCCGCATTAAAAGAGTGTTTTTTCTGTTTGGATTTGTATAGCCCCAGTCCTCCCTCTTTTTTTCCCTAGTCACAGTGTTCCAATTTATCAGGTGGCATTTTCTTTTTTTAGATGTGCTTCCCCATAAGAAGTTCCTTTGGATAACGTCAATGTTTTTTAGGGTGGCTTTTGGGAGGCTAAAAATCTGCATAACGTGGTTAGGTATGGCTGCTAGGGTGGCTTTTATTAAGTAAGTTCTACCTGCTATATTCTGGTGGTTTATTTTAGGGCAAGTATTTTAGGGGACTAAGGCCATTGCCTTAGTGGCCTAAGGCTCCAGCCGCGCACTGGTTATACTGATTGCTCTTTATTAAGAACTATCGAAGGGACTATTATGACATATTCATCGAAGGGACTATTATGACAGATCCATCGAAGAGCATTGAAAATTCTTTGATTCTGGAACCTATACTAATGAACAAAGAAATAAAGAATACTAGAAAAAGCAATAAAGTATATACATGAATAAAGTTCAAATTTCAATTTTAAGACCTTTTGCTCGAGTTTTTTATGCTCTAATGGGGTGGGAGGAGAAAGGAATCAAGGAAGAATAAAAGAAAGTTGTACCTCACTGTATATTCTGATATCATTAAGATGAATTTCTTGGATGTGAGCTATGTTTGACCAATCCTCTCCGGTATCCTTTTCACATCTTCTAGTTAATCTGGGGCATTTCTGGATTTTCAGCATCCTCAATGTAGTAAGAGAACTCATGTTATCCGGCAGAGATGACAATTTTGGACATCCTGTAATCTAAAGCTTCTCGAGGGCTGTGACATTCTCCAGCCAAGCAGGCAATGCAACAAAGCTTGGACAAGTCGAGATGCGAATGAATTTTAGACTATTAGAATCCCCTTTCAACCACTTGGGCAAATCCACCAAATGTGGAAGTCCTCCGATCACAAGTGACCGTATTCGCTTTAGGCCCTGAATATCTTGCTAGTCGGACAACATAAGCGCTTCACAATTGACAATCATAAAGCTCTCTAAGGCTGACAATAGAACTATGCCCCTTGGCAAAGAAGTCAACCTCGAACAATCACCGATCACTAGAGTCCTAAGTTTTGTGAGCTTCTGTATTCCTTCAAATAGTGATACAAGATTTTCACATCCAAATATGGACAAAGATTGAAGAAGAGCCAAGGATCCCAATGCTTTCTCTGGCAAATTCTGCTATTTGGTTTTCAAGTACAGATGTCTTAGACTGACCAAATTTCCTAGCTCTCTTGGCAATTTCTGAAGTTTTTGGCAAAGAACAAGCCGCAAAGTTTGCAGGTTCGGCAACTTGCAAATGTTACTGGGGAAGCGTCTGGATGCTGTTGTTGCCATTAAAATCAATGTACCTTAGAACTTAGATGCTTCATGTTTCCAATGGAATCTGGCAACGTCTCAAGACTTGAATGGTGTAAATCTAAAACACGCAAGTATTTGAATCTTGAAGTGCATTGACCAACCAAAAGAGCAGCATACCTTTCAGATCCTTCAGGCGGAGCAAAAATGGTCTGAATTCTACTCTGTTTGCATAAAATTTCAGGAATGCTTTTCTCTGCAGGACTATAACTGAAAAATGTTACATGACGAACCTTCTCAGTTATACTTTCAGTGTTGTTTTTTATGACACAACACTCGGTTTGTGCAACTAATACTGCAAGGTCATGAACAAGATCATGCATTTTAAAAGTAACGAATGAGTCGTATGCTTCAACCTCTTCAAAAAGAGATCTCGAACACAACTCTTTCACGTAGCGGACACCAACATCTTCCAACTCTGGGCTCTCATTAGATGAGGGTATCAACCCTTGCGCCAACCACAATTGAATCAGCATGATGCTTGCGATTTCTTGACCCTTGGGAAATATCGAACAGTAAGCAAAGCATTGCTTCAAGTAATATGGGAACTGATTATAGCTTAACCTTAGTGCAGGTAAGATATCATCATTTTCCTGTTTAAGTTGCCATATCTCATCATCTCTCAGTTTTAACCATTCCCTTTCATCAATTGTCGCATATAACATACTACCTAGAGTCTTCACTGCCAAAGGCACTCCTTTGCATTTCTTTACTATATCTTCTCCAATTTTAGTTAAGTTCGGGAAATGCCTCTCTTGTCCATTTCTAAACGTCCATTTCAGAAACAAAGAGAAGCAATCCTCGTGCGGTAGTTCTTTCAAGCTGTATGTAACAACAGATTCCAATCATCAACAAACTTCTCAATTCTAACCACTTTGAATGATCTCGACTCCAAACATCATCAATGATGAGTAAAAACCTCTTCTCCCTCAATGCATCCTGAAGCGAAACGTGCACTTGGTCAACGTTAAAGTTATCACACGGTACACCACTCGCTAAATTAACAATGTTCCTAGCCAACTTTATGACATCAAAATCTTGTGATGCACACAATCAAATTCTCAAAGGAAAGTGCTTTACTACCCTCTCATCTGTCACGACCCCAAACCCGGTCGTGATGGCGCCCAATACTAATGCTAGGCAAGCCCGACCATTCACTCTCTCTCAATCGAGCATGAAGCTCAAAACCAATTAATTAAATACTTAAATCAAATATCAATACTCATAGCTGAAATACTCAAATGAAAATAATACGAAACCCTAACATAAACTGTAACTCCCAAAGATCTGGGGTCATGAGTCTAGAGCCTCTAAATAATACAGAGTCAAGAACCCTCAACAATAACCATGTTCTAAAATGCTGAAAGGATAAAAGGATAGGGGAGGAGTCGGGTCCTGCGGACGTCAAACAGCTACCTCGACAACTCCTGAAAACTCT